>CATIWQ010123488.1:0-24839 GCA_949673415.1 Euphorbia schlechtendalii | reverse complement strand
TTTAAAAAATTATCTTCATCTATTAAATAACCGAATTGAGGGGGTGATGGAGTGCGGTTTAGACAAGTTCAAGGGGAAATTGAGAACGTTTAGACAAGTTCAGAGGGGCATTGAGAACATTTCAAAGTTCAGGGGGGAATTGAGAACTTTTAGACAAGTTCAGGGGGGAAATTGAGAACGTTTAGACAAGTTCAGGGGGGCATTGAGAACACTTCAAAATTCAAGGGGGCATTTGAAGTTTAGGACAATTTGAGGGGGTTCCAAATATATAAGTCCTTGATAAAAATATATTTATAGCATATATAATTATATTTCAACAAATTAGTTATTTTATACATTACATTTTTTAAGTTTTCCGACAATCAGAGGGGAACGTGCCCCACTGCCGCACCACCCGCCTTCGTCTCTGGTATTTTTTATGACTATGCATTACAGAGTTATGCAGTGGCTAATAAATTCATGACAAACTTAATAAAAATATCACATGGTTTCACTCATTTACAAAACGAGGCATGTGAAATTTCTTTTGCAAATAAGATATGTGGTGTAAAAAAATGCAAATAAAGGATCTTCAATATTAAATTATGTCACGAAAATGGATAATCTTGTTTGTTTTTATCTGATTTTTTACGAGATAGTTAATAGAAATACAATAGACATCAATGAAAAATTTTAAAAATTTTTTAGTAGTACAAATATTTTTTAAATTAAATTATGATAACAAACTTAAAATATCTTTAAAATAAAAAAATTTCTAAAATTTAATTACCCCAATCCTGACTCATACTGACTCATACTTTTAAGTAAATAAGGTTAAATTATTAGAATGTCGAATAGTTTAAAATATTCAATGTAACACTATTATTGTGAAGTCACGTCTCCTTTTGAAAAAATTTTGAAATCACAAATCCCATTTTACCAAAAATAAATTCCTCGAACTTTGTTTTGTAAATTAATGAAATCACATAATACTTTCTTTTTGAAATTTCACCTGGATTCATTAATAAAGCCGAGCAGTAAGGAATTTTATATAACTAATATGTTCGGACAAGGTAGACTACGTGGAATGTGAAAAAGGATTTTATTATTTATTAAAATGAAAGGAGATTAGAAAATGTCAGGATATGAACATCCATCTATACAACTAAAAAGTTTTAAAAAAATGACTTAATTTTATTACGACAAACGTTGATATTTGGTTTATGATTTTTTAATGATACAATATGAAAGTAAATTATAAGTTATAATATACTTTATAATTTCAGGAATAAAAAACATATATCATTATAACAATAAAACAACACAAAAAGTATGATGGAATAATGTCGTTATATAATTTTAAAACAAACAAATTAGTTCATGTACCTTTCAGATATAGTAAAGTTCTAGATATATTAAAAAAATTAGATGTAAGCTTTAACAATTCCTCTAAATTTGGTTTTGATGTTACTCTAAATTTATGAAGTTTAAGTTTTCACTGTTAATTTAACTTAAGTGTAAGAGTCCTCCCTTATTGATGTGATGACATGACTTTTTTTATGCTATACGTCATACAGTAATTTTAACTTTTAAGTAATACAAAGAAACAACAAACAGAAAACAACTCATCCTGGGCAGTGCAAATACTGGAAAGAGCAGCACCACTAAGTCATATGCCATAAAAAAATATAGTAATATTTTATTTAATTGAGAAATATAGTAATATTTTATTTAATTGAGAAATATAGAAGGCAAGTGAGAAAGTTGGGAGTGTTGGTGACGTGAAATGGAATGAAAGGGGCAGGCAGCGGTCACATGGTTTGCCCGCATTTCGGGATTAGATTGCGCAGATTTGGTCAACTTCGCTGAGGACGCGCCTTCCATTTATTGCACCAATTTTGTTACTATTAAATTCCATCAAGTATGCATCCATCATATCTACACTAATATAAAAAAAATATATATTCTAAACTTTTAAAGTTTTTAAATATTTCATTGTACTTGTAAAAATTGCATCCACGTATCAACTTTTGATTGGGAAGAGAAAAATTAAAAACACGACACCTTAAAAAAGTTAAATCAATCAGAAACTGAAATGTGTTATTGATGAGGTAAAGTGGTACGGTTAAAACAAGTTCATGGTGAAATCTAATTAGTGTTTTAAAAGGCGGCGCAGGGATTTTAGAACACTGCCAAGATTTCACGTAATCGGCGAAACAAGACGGTCCAACACAATCGGAGCGTAAAGTGTTGCAAAATCCAGAAAAATGTTACCAAAACTTAAAAAAGCATTATAAAATGCTCAATCCCCGAAAATGTGATATGACATTAATTTAATATTAATATATAAAAATTTACGTGTTAATTAAATTTATTATTCTCATTCTTTGATAAATATTAAAAAATAAAAAATATTAATCCGCCTAATGCCCGTCTAGGTCTTCAGAGACTCTGAACACTATACTAGAGCCTTTTAAAACACTCTATCTAACATATTTAAAAGTTTTGAATGACAATTGATTATTTTGGACAATATGGGTGGATATGAATACATTAGGGGCAGGTAAACTGAGCTGTGTTTTGCACAATACAGAGGTAATAGTGTTTTGTTTTTATTTTACTGCTTTTCAAATCGAATACCGAAAAAGTTGCATTGTCATAATTCATGACTTCATTGGTCGTTGGAGCATCTCAAGCAATTGTGTTTTGAATTGGTTTGCTTAACATAGTGCTCTTTCAAAAAATAAAAAATTCAATCAATAGCATACAATTATGTAAATTAAATATCAAGTTATTTTAATAGGAGACAATAAATACACTCAACTCCATTCTAGAATTAAACAAGTCTCAATATAAGCATAACTAGTATAAATTGGTATATATATTAAATAAAATAACACAAGTCTATCTATCTCGATGAACATCTCTCATTGCTTGTGTTTTCGTGTAGTTCAATTGTTTATGTAATTACTATTTCTTTTTTATTTTCATTTCCCAATTCACTGGACTGCTAACACTGTCCATTAATTTAATAATTCGAAAGAGCTTTCCACTTACGTACTTTAATAATAAAAGTTCACTTATCTGTATTGTTTGGCTTTAAAATTTTTTATAGTCAATGTTATTTTTCTTTTCTTTCTTATAATTTTAGAAAGGACTATTTAAATATTCAAATTAATAGTATGTATGTGATATTTCAAAATAGTAATGATTTTATTTCTAAAATTGCAATAACACGCATTTTATATATAATTATTGCTTTATATTTTTCATCATTGATTGCACACAAACTATTACACACTTTTTAGATAAAAATAACAGAATATGCAAGTGAAAAATGACATGTAGGTACAAAGTAAAGATATATATTATTAATTTTGTTTAATACAAATTTATAAATGAATACATTACACAAAAGAAAAAGAAAAAGAAAAAAAGTAGAAATATTAATAAAAAAATTTAGGTATAAAAATTAGATTGAGATTGGGCTGTCGGCAAAAGCCCAATAAAGTAAGAGGGTGTTTGGGTCTTAATTTGCACAACAAGAAGAAGAAGAAGTCGATTGTCATGGAGTTGCCACTGTATACGCGTTTCAATAGCCAATCGTAAACGCCAGATGTAGTCTTTCCGCCAATAAGATTCTTCCACGTGGAATGTCGACGTTGCTTGGCGCTCCCCCTTCCCCTACTATAACTGCCAGAATTATGTAGCTTCGCCGTGGCGCTCTACTCATTTCTTCGCATTTCCAGTTCACTCTTTCATTCCATCTCCGTTTTGTTCCTTCGCTTTTTCCTTTTGAGGGAGTAATTTAATAATATTTCCGAAAACTCCGCCATATTTGTAGTGATCGGATCTCCAACCACCAAATGGAAGCGCACGGGGCCGGGCTCCGGCGACTCTTGATTTTATCCTTTTGCGTTGCCGGGATCTGGTCGGCTTATATTTATCAAGGTGTTCTTCAGGAAACTCTGTATGTACCTCTCTATCTCTTATATTCTAATTGTTATTTGATTGTTTCTTATTTTAGTTTTCTATTTTGTCTCTTAATTGGGATAAAATTACATTCAATGTACGATAATTTGATCCAGTGTACAGCTCATGTATCGCATTTTAAGACTGTAAGTTCAGAATATGATTTTCTTGGACTTTTAGTTCAGGATATGCTGAAGATTGGGATATATATTACATTTATAGTATATTTCAGGACTAGATTTTCCGATATCAATGATTTATAAGTTCCTTGGTTTTTGAGTGATCATTTAATTAACGAATCTGAAGGATGATTTCAATGACAGTAAGAGCATGAAATGCACTTTTAGGTTTGATGCATTGTGTTAAGGAAGTTGGATTTACTCAGGACGATTTTGCAATGTACTAAGATCATGAAAGGATTGTGAATTTGTGTCAAGAAAATTCGATTTTCTTAGTTCTACTAAAGCTAGTAATTTTATCAGTCTTCTCTGAATTTGTGTCCTTTGAGAAAAATGAGACTGGTCTAATTGACACCATTGGTTCATCTCCAGATCAACAAAGCGGTTTGGTCCTGATGGGAAGAGGTTTGAGCATTTGGCATTCCTAAATTTGGCACAAAACGTTGTCTGCTTAATTTGGTCCTATATAAGTGAGTTTTTTATACATTCACTTGGTATTCATTTTTCTGTCACTAACGCTAAATTGGGTAGAAATGAGAATTTCCTTTCCCTACTGCAGTGATAAAGATTTGGTCTAGAAGCAGTGTTGGAGGTGCTCCTTGGTGGGCATATTGGAGTGCAGGCATTACAAATACAATTGGCCCAGCCATGGGCATTGAAGCCTTAAAGTACATCAGTTACCCTGCCCAAGTCTTGGCAAAATCCTCCAAAATGATTCCAGGTGAGATTTTTTTATTGTCTTGTTTCTTTTTCTTGGAACAAGGATGCATTTTATTGTCGGGATGATTTGAATACGTAATTTTAGAACCTGTGCAGTTTCGCTTTTTAATTTTGTTCGTTCACTATATATGCTGCCTTTATAACCAATCAGAAGGAATTTAGCTCCTTAGATAGTGCCTTGTTGATCTTTTGATTATTTCTACTTTATAAAAAAACAAATCAGCCATTAAATTCTTTGTTTTTTCTACTGATACAGTCATGTTAATGGGGACTTTAGTATATGGTATCAGATACACATTCCCCGAGTATTTATGTACATTCCTCGTTGCTGGAGGTGTATCAACATTTGCACTATTGAAGGTAAGAAGCAGATATAAAAAAAATTGCCATGGGTTCAAGTGTGTTTTAAAACTCTTCGTTCTCTGGGTTTCAGTTCTGACTCAGTTCTCTCTTATGACTTTGACTAATACCAGACTAGCTCAAAGACCATTAGCAAGTTGGCTCACCCAAATGCACCCCTTGGATACGGGCTTTGCTTCTTGAACCTTGCATTTGACGGATTCACAAATGCTACTCAGGATTCTCTAACAGCTAGGTATGCTCTTCCGTTACATGAATAATATGTATAATGTATGACATTTTTTTAACCTAATGCATCAGGAAATGCCCCAAGTTGTCCCAAATAAACTATTGTCCCCTCTGAATTATGGAAATGTTCTCGTAGCTCCCTCATCTTTCAAAAAGTGCACCGAATAACTCGATGAATGTCATGTGTCAGCTTCTTTTTTGTTTGAGTTCTCAAAGATGTCATTTTTCTGAATTTCTCTCTCCAATCATAAGCTGTCAAGTGGCATTCAGGGTAGTAGGCTTTGGGGGACAACTTGGGTCACCTCCCGATGATAAGCCTTTTCCGTTTGGTTGGTTTTTGTTATTCACAATTTGTAATGCATTTTAGGTATCCAAAGACGAGCGCCTGGGATATAATGTTGGGAATGAATTTGTGGGGAACATTATATAACATGGTGTACATGTTTGGGTGGCCACAAGGGATGGGGTACCAGGCAGTTAGCTTCTGTAAAGAGCACCCAGAGGCAGCTTGGGACATACTCTATTTTTGCCTGTGTGGTGCAGTGGGCCAAAATTTCATATTTCTTACAATAAGCCGATTTGGGTCGCTTGCCAACACCACCATAACCACCACCCGGAAGTTTGTAAGCATAGTGGTGTCTTCAGTGTTAAGCGGCAACCCCCTTTCGACTAAGCAGTGGGGCTGTGTCTTCATGGTCTTTTCGGGTTTATCTTACCAGATCTATCTCAAGTGGAAGAAGTTGCAGAAACTGCAGAAGAAGAGAAAGGCTACTTGAAGCAGGATTTGCAACAGTTTTGAAACTATATACCTTTTTTTATTTAAGTCATATTGTCAATGGTTGGTTTTATATTTAGACAACAGCCTAGCTAGAAACTGGTAAATGTAATTGAAGTTAACTGGTATGCTCATTGATCTTGTATGAAAGTTTAGTCCATATCCAAAAGAAAGAGATTGACACGGTTAATAAGCTGCCTTACAACTGAAGCAGTTTTGAAAAAAAATTTTAATTTTATTAAATATCTAGCTTTAGATTTGTGTTTACTTGAAATTATCTATTGAAATATTTGACGTAAAAATTGAAGGTGGGATTGAAATTGAATAGAAGTAACAGTAGAAATGTGGGACAGAGTTAGGAGTCATTAGTTTGACCAATCAGATGTAATGATTTTTTGGCCCTACCTGGCTAATATTGAAGTTGAGATATCTTAATCAAATGTCCTTACCTCCTCAATTCAAATACTGTAATAAAAACAATGATGATTCGTTTGTAAGTATAAAAGTTTTAAAATTCAGCTTTTTAAAAATAGGAATAACAAATTGAAATGAGCTCCATTTTGTTTAATATTTAACATGATGTGAATGCTGGATTAAAATTTTTTATTAGACAAACAATAGTTCTTCAGCACGCAGGCAAATGGGATAAGTGGGGTATATTAAGTAGATTATTCATACAAAAGATAATGATAATTTTTGTAAAATTAAATTGCTCCACTGGCAAATAAATGTGTTATAATGAAAACCCATAAATTTCAATAAAAGACTTGATCAAATTCCAATTAATTTGATAAAAACAAGCAAATTTCAGAGTTATTTACCCTGTGGCCTAAACGCATGAGATGATTGATATCAAACTCAAAAAATTAAGCATGTATAGAAATGGAGGTCAACTTAATCTAATATCGAGAAGGTAAATGAGTGGACTTACACTTTAATTCGTAAGAGGTTCCCTCGCCCTTCTTTTACCCTTCACTTTAGCTTTAATAATCATTATGGCTGTTTCTCCCTCCACTAAAATATATCCATCAATCCCAATTAACATCAGAGGCCAGCACCCTTTCTTCCCCACTCAACTGCGCATTCTTTTAAAGACGAACCAGACTGAAGACATGACAATCAGTAAGAACTCTCTTTTCTTTCTTCACTTACTTCTTCTCCTTCTCTAGTTTTTACATCAAAATACACACTATTCTACTCCTGCCGTATGCAGCAAAATAACACTTCACTCTTAATTTATGATGCTTTTTTTCTCTTCATTCTTCCTTTTCTTTCTCCACAACCAAATACATTTTCAAGCTTCCAGTTTAGCATATTTACTGCTGCTTATTTCTCTTATATTACATAGATAGTTCAAGCTTCTGCTTGCAATTTTCAGCTATGCAATTCTCTTACTATACATAGTAAAACTTGTAATAGTGCGAAGCAAATACACAAGGGGTAAAAAAAAAAAAGAAGAATTAAGCACACCAAAACCAAAACACATTTCATTCCCATGAAATGAAGTGTCTATTACATTAGAAAATCAGACAGGGAAAGGGGGAGAATACTTATTCTATACCCTTATGAACAACCAAAAACCACAACAAAACAAAAGGAATCCAATCACCGGGTTAATCCTCCTTTAACTTCTTCTTTTCCTCTGCTTATATAGGCGAGTTGCCCATGTATAACTACACTCTGACTACATTCTTACATAGTAGGTTCTGTACAGATGACAATCTAAAGATCAAAACCTGGGTTGCACCGTCGAAACCCAGGATTTCAATCAAAACAAACAAAAGAATGACACTCATTAACAAACACACTGTGAGTATTAGGCTCTTACTCTTCTAGAAGGGGATAAAAAGGGAAAAAATGAACTCGAATCACGTATTTAGATGTGTCCGAGTAGTAGCTCAGAATCCACCATTGCATTCTAAACTAGGTGTCTTGGAATGCAGATCAAATTTGCCTCCTAATAAAAAACTTCAGGCCATGATGGCTGCAATCCTAAGAAATCTGACTTAAATGAAAGAAAAGTAATACCAAAATATGGAGCACGAGTTTCAAAGAGGTTGTTATAGACTTTGGAGGAGGGCTCTTCTGCACTGTGGTGGCTGAGAAGAACTGATGCCTGTATTTGGGCAAGGGGATTCTCCTCCAAGTGTTTTTAGTAAGAAGTTCCGTTCCTGAAAAAAGACCATAAAAAGGGGGGAAACAAGTAAATTTGCTGGTATAAAATATTCAGAGATGTTTGCGTTACATAATGCCAGTAATCAGAGTCAGTGCATGCTCATAGACAAGTTTACATTACAACACAAATTTAGATAACCCAGCGACAAGTCTACAGCATTATATTTGTATTATTGATCTTTCAAGTTTTAGCATATTTTTGGTGAAGCTAGATTCCTAGGAAGAGGAACCAAAGAGCAGAATTCATCATTGTCCAGGAATGTAAAAGGCAAACTGCGCTTGGCCTTTTCAGGAAGTATTTGTTGAGCTAGATAGACTAATGCAATGATTGGTTGTCACATTTTTACGTATTTTATTTGGCAATTGTTCGGACACACTTCCATACAAAAAGGTTAGCAGGAACTATCTTCCATGACATCCAATTATAAGATATGTGCCACACTTGCATTCATTGTCCTAGAATAGTAGCAAGAATTCAAATTAAGACACGTAATTTTAAATACAGCATACATATAGATGGTTCACGGTACAAATGAGCTGGCACTTATAGAAAGAATACTCTCAAAACTAAGTTGTGCACACTTTTCTTTTGTCTCCTAACTGTTCTGTTGGGCTCATAGGATTTTTAAACTTAAGTGCAGGATCAGCTAACAGCATAACCATACCCTCCTACTATTGCAACCCTTACTGACCAGTAGCTAATCTGAAAATTAGCATATTCTAATTATCAGTGCAAAAATTTAATCTGATGCATGCATTATTTTTCACTTGTCACCTTAAATTCCTTATCCATGAATTGCTTTCAAATCAAATACAGAAGGCTGATGATAATGTGTGTTTGCAACATTCTCATAACATTATATTGTATGTCTGTATGAAAAGATGCCTATTTTCAAGCCATGATAAGGTTCCCCTTCCATTTATTGAGGTCTTACATTTTTTCAGCTGCTACAAAGTTGTTATAATCATTTACTCAAAAATTCTGCTAAAAGAACTATAAGCTTCACTTCTACTACTGTTAATGATAGTAATAAAAAGAAGTCTACAAGCAGACAGATAAACAATTACCAATGTGTATTTATATTTCTGCTATGGCCAAAGATTCATGTAACTCACACTTTCTGAAAATTTTGGGCTAGGAATGCCTGCTGCCAAGGATCTGAAAAGAGGGGTAACCTGAAGAGGTGAACTGAATGCTGTACTTAATGAGGTAGTACCAACTACGTCATTGTCTGTTTGTTCATCAAAAGATGGAAGTATCCCCTCTGCAAAACAGCTTATATTCTTCAACTTCCTTATTTATAGAATCAGCCATAACATTTAAGAACTGTTTAACAAGCTTAATAATCAAAAGTGAACTATTTTATACCTTGGGGCATGCTTACACAGGAACTAATTTCTTTATCACATTGATCCACTTCATTTTGATCTTTAACGTTGACTGATTGTAATTCATCCACAATATCCTTATGCAATGAAACAAACTCAGTATGGGTTTCCTCTGTTTTATCAGGAGCTGTATAAGGCATTATAGTTGATCCAGTACTATATTCAGAGCTGGCAGGAGATTCGTCATACATATCAGGTTGCCTGCAGTGTAATAACTATTTATTAGACTCCCTTATGGTGTTCAAAGCCTGTTTGTATCAGAAAATATACTCTAATTACCTCCAAGACGTTTGACTTTCATCTTTAATACTCCTTAAATCCTCTATCAAGTCTCTAAAGTCTTCGAGTTGAAAATCAATGTCAGACAATTTATAGTTTAAGGTGTCATTTTCATTGCTCTGATTGAGGAAATCCTGGAGAACCTGAAAATAACAAATAATTATAAGAAATCACTACAACATAAGTATTATGTTTTCACTTAAAGTTTTGCTACAACTGTGGAGCAATGGAATCATTTCAGGCTATTTTGAGCCTATTTACATGGCTTGACAACAATAACAATAACATAGTATATAATTACAAATATATAGATATGCTCATCAAGAATGATATGCAACTAAGAAGTAAGACCAAAGACTTCTAACGAAGTGTTCACTGCAACATTCTCATTTGTAATCAAAAGGATCTCACTTCCCTCTCAAATGCACCTCCCGGCCTCCCCTCCGTACCTTGATCCCAAGGTAAATTTTATACCACTTATTGACTTCTTGATGACAACTGTAATACATGAGCTCACCTTCCAAGCATTTTCCAGACTCTGTTCTGTATCCTCTGCATTAACTTTCTGTGCCAGTGAGCTAAGAAGCTCAGCTTGTTGCATTAGAGCAATTATCTTGGGATCATCCTTTCTAAGGAATGTTCCTTGAGTCTTATTGTTTTGATCTGCTCAATGGCAAGCAAGAAAGAGACAATTTGCTTTTGTGAGTTGCGTCATTTGCAAATATTCAGATAAAATTCTGTTACTTCTCTAATCCAGAAGCGAAGAGAAAAAAAAAGCTTTTGTTTAGTTTATTACCACAAAGTGAGACCTCCTTTGCATTGATAGCCTTTCTGATATTTTGAGCCAGTACTGCAAATGGAGGCCTAAGCAGCTGACTTCCATGTTGTATGTGTGATCTATCGGCCAGATTGCAGCATTTTGTATCATCAGGACTATGGGACCTCCTAATAAAACCAAAGACAAGTTTTACTATTTGAAGTTTTCAGATTGAAGATTTTGCAGACACCCAATGACTTAAAAAGTATCGTACCTTATCTTCTTAGAGGATGCTACAATTTCTGGTGTTCTATCTGCATTGTGCCCGCTACTGAATAAAATTCTTTTGTTGTTTGAATTGATAAATGTACTTCTGTTTTCTTTTGCTAAAGCCTCGTATTTTGCCCTCTTCTTGCAGAGGGTGGAGAACCGATTCTTCACAGCATTATCCGTTCTGCATCAGCAGCACATTTAAAAAGAAGGATTAAAAAAACACATTCCAAAACATGCTTGAGGTATAAATAACGGACAAAGATATCTAACCTTCCAGAAACAACTTTTGCTATTTCTGTCCATCTGTTACCGAATATTTTCTGAGCCTGCAGATCACCTCAAGTCACTCAATTTCAATTTGCAATAGTTTTTTTCCTATCAATCACTAGGAACCGGCAAAAAACAAGGCGATTCTAACCTTAGTCCTATTTGAAATCATTTTCTCCATCTAAGAAACTTAAGATATAGTCATATCAGCTATTGATGACAGATACAAACAAAATGAATCAAGCATATAAGCAGGACTTCCTAAAAACCAAAACTTGTTCCATTTTCAATTGAGCTGGAAAGAAGTAAAGAATCAATTGATGAGAGAAACAGATAATGAGTTACCTCACACAAGAGCATGTCTTCCTCAGGTGACCATCCCCCTTTCTTGAAATCAGAATTTAAATATGTGTACCATCTATAATTAAATTATCAACGCTAGATATCAGACAGTGTTGATAACTAACCAAAAAGGATTCAATAAAACCTATGAACTTTGGCTGAATATGAAGCATCTGGGTCAAACGGATGGCTTCAATTCGTAATATTATCGCACACAATCAGCCTACCTTCTTCTACACTGTCTGGTTGTTTTATCCTTGAATTTAGAAGCAATGATCGCCCAACTGAAACAACAAAATGATTAAGGAAAAGTGTGAACAGATTACTTTTTTAATACTATTGTGCCTAACCCATACAATAACTAGAAAAAAAAACTAGATATCGGAGTAAACAGATTACTTTTCAGTCCCATTGAGGCTAATTTGCTGGCGGAGTATATCGTCTTCCTGCATTATTTCAACCGATTTCAGTCAAACAGAAACATAGATACAGAGATTAAAAAAATACAGAGGAGAGAGAAAGGGAAGGAACCTGTTGAGTCCATGTGACAATATGCCTTTCCTTCTTGGAATTTTCGTTACAGCCATTGCTCTTCTTCTTTGTTGCTTGCATTATTGTTTTACAAGATCACTTGTTTACTGTTATTCCTTTCTCTAGACGCTCCCCCCTTTATCAAACCCAACTAGCATACTATAAAGCCAACCCTTTATCACACCCTAAAAAAATAGTCCAATAAAAGGTCCCGAAAAAGGACCCTATGCTTCCTTCTTCCTTTTCAAATTTTACACAAGTATACTGTTTGGTTCAAAGGAATCTCTGGATACCCCTGGTCTGCCTATAGAAATTTGCCTTGGATTCTAAGCTATGGGTGGCTGCGATTGGATGAAAAGAAGGCAACACGCGAGATAGACATTGTAAGAGGCAAATCAACAAATACCTGGTGAGCAGTACTAAAAAAGGGAAATACGGAGGCAGAAAGGGAAATAGGAATGTGATTCGGTGCTCGAAAATCGAGGATTTGCGAAGGAGTATGAATTAGGTGTATAGTGTAGGAGTACAATGTTAGATCAAATAATGAGGAATGAAAAAAAAGGGGAAATGGAGTGCAGAGATTGGAAATTGTGGAGAGTGAATGATGATCTGATTTTGGGTTTGATTACATTTCGTTCTGCTTCTCTCTCTACTACGAACCCATCTACGTTTTTTGAATTCCTTTTTCTCTCTAACACAACTATACACAAAATAATGCGTGAACAGTAGAGTAGAGTGTATATATTATATGTATTTTGAAGAAGAGGAAGAGGAAATAGGAAGAATGTTGAGAAAAATCAACGGATTTATGGTGGAGTGCGCGGGCAATGGCATGAAGGCAAGTTTGAAAAAACTCAACACTGAAATCCACGAGAATAACACCATCATGCCATGCCTCTCATCAATTACTACCTCCACTCACCTTTACTCTTCTATTTTCTCCCCCAAAACCATTATCAACTCTCCTTTCCTCAATTCAATAACTTATTCTCCAACCAAAACCTATTTTTAGACATCATCTTAAGCAGAGCATTGAAAGAGATACCAAATAAAAACGATATGGAAATGGATACCGGGATATCCATTTTCTAAAGAAAATGCATCAAGTTTCGGTTTTCTAACATCGACACGGAACATAGTAGTGCCATTTTTCAGGAGTTTTCGTGCAACCTCATTTTTTTAAAAAATCAAATTCAAAGAAGCCCCAAATTTACTATTTCATGATTTGTGACTTAGCTACTGTTGACAATCCGTTGAAAAGCTCTAAATTTATTAGAAATTTTATTCTGCAATCAAGTCGGTTGCCATTTTTATGGCTTCTACAGAAAATGGTGGAGGGAGGGTGGTATTGATGTCCCACCAACTGCCTTGAAACTGATAATTCATATGATGTGTTCTACTAGTTTCGCCAATATGTCAGCCAATTCTACACATTATTTGGTTTTAGTTTTTGTATATTTGTATAAATGAATCCAAACATTACTATGTGCCTTCAACACTCGACACACCTTAATGAATCATATATATTGCTTATATGCACACATGTAATCCATTCTATAAGTAATCTTGATTTTGAGCCTATCAAATTTATGCAGGGAACTGCAATGAACTTAATTGTAATTAAATTCCGATAAAGATTATGCCAATGTAAAATGCTTGTTGTCGATAAAGAAACACTATAATTGTGTGGTTTGTTGTATTATGATAGATTTAATTCATAGTTACTTTATTTATTTGGGACATTTCAATAGTTGATTTCAATAATTTAGAAGACACTGATTTAATTATTTAAAATTCACATTTTGTGTCACCAGTTAAAAGTAGTTGCGAGATGTTATGGAGCAATGTAAACATGATTTCAATGTGCCGTTCATGGTTGAAACTCATCCAAAATCACTTCCCAATGGCAAAAAAAAAAAGCTTGGGGGAGAAATTTGAATCAAATTAAAATACATATTTTTGAGTTTTATTGTGAGGTAAAGGGGGACATGACATAATTCGTGATTTACTAGTATTTGCATTTCAGTTAAATGCTGTGGTGTGGTTTTCCTTCCATTTTCACTTTCAATTGTTATATTCTTCACTCGCCATTACACTTCGTACTTAACACTTTCTACCCCATCCCGCTCTAACTATTGACTTGCTAAAATTGATTGGAGCGTTTTATACTCGCGCGTTTCCTTTGGTATTCAATTTCTGACTATTTCACATAATTGTTGTCTTGGCTGCCGGGAAGAATAGAAAAAGTGGCAAACTTACAAAATTCAAAAGAATTTCAATATTTTCATTATGAAGTTTAGACTGTTTTATTGTCAAAGTAGTATTGTACTGTAATATGTTTTATCTAGTCTAGTTCATGAAATAGGTACAAAATATTATATGTATTCCTTAACAAAACAGTAAAGATATTACTTACCACAATTTGCTTTATTTCAGAGTAAACCAAACGACACACATTATTTTGTACATGTTCACGAACTTGATAAACTAGTGTTAAATTTTTGGTTTGGTTGTCACAGTGAGTTATTTATACTGTATCATAATAAAATATGAGCTATTTGTGTTGATCAATTTACTAACATATATTATAGAAGACTAATCATGTATCGGAAAAAAATATGACATCCTCATTGTTATTTTCTCTTTTACGTCATTCATTTAATTTGTAATGTATTTATAAGTCAGGTTTTAATGAATTTTCAACTTCTTGAACTTGTTCAAAATGAGTTATTGTCACTTTGAATTTTGAAATGTGACAAATAGTTCTTTGTACTTGTTTAAAACTCGTCACTTTATCCATCATCGTCACGTGTTAATTTATAGTTGGTTTGACTTTTCTAATATATCATTTTTTTTATTTTTTTCTCTTCAATTAGAAATTGACAAGTGACACTAAATGAGCAAATTAGTGCAAAGTAGATGTAAATACATTGAACCTATAAGTTATACACATGAAAATATAAGTATTTTAAGTAATTATAGGCAAATGAAAAAAGAAAAAGAAAAAATAGACGTATTGTAAATTTAAGTGAGGGAGACACGTATCTAGCTAACTTTATGGTTACGCAAATGATAAGTGCGGGATTAATAGCATTTTTTGACTAAAAATATATTGAAGTATTTTAAAAAATATTAGACCGCGAAAAAGCAACACTATACACGGCTTAAAACTGATTAGGTGTGTGGTATTTTACATTGTATTGGATAACCTAGGCCAACTTTTTTTTCGAAGAAATTGGATAACATAATAAACTTGTGAGACAACAATGCATTTGCCACGTGGAAAAAGATATAACTAGAAATACTGCGTAGTGAGATTCTTTAGAATTTGTGGAAAATATATTGTAAGAAAATTACAAGTGGACGTCTCAATAGTCCTTTTCTTGACAACGAAACATCCCGCCAAAGAAAGGTGACTAATTTTACCGAAAAAAAGGAAATAAAATGTGACCAATAAATAGCTTCTTGATTGATTATGATTTATAATAAACATCCCTATGCCTACATATTGAATATATTGGACTTAGTGTACAGAGGCCTCCACCTCAATTTTCTTTTTCTAATTTTCTCATTTAGACGTAATCAAAGCCAAGCCAAACGGGTGATTTTTTTTCTTAAAAAATGTTTTCCCCTTGGTGTTGAAAACTGGACCGGATCGGCTGATCGGACTGGGTCTGATCGGAACCGGCCACTGATCCGGTCGGTTTTCACCCGGTTCAATGTCTGGTCAAAGACCGGACGTTGACTGGTTGAACCGACCGGTCGGACCCGGTTGAATCGAAAACCGACTGCTCTAACCGGTCAGTTCATTTATTCTTGTTTAAAATAATGTTTTTTAAATTTTTTGTAATAGGTAGGAATCGAACTCAGAACCTTCAGCTTATTATATATTATGCCCACCACTCAACTACGACACTTATTTGATAAGCATTTGTATTATATCTCTTTTATAATATCTATATAAAACTTTTACTTAGTTTTAATTTAAGTATTTACTTTATTTATTTAATGTATTATGTAAATAAATTCACAATATCTTATTTAAATAATATTTTTTCAATTTTTAGAAAATCCAGTTCGACCATCGATTTAATCCGGTTGAACCTTAAATCCATGAACCACCATCTTCACCGGTTAGATGACCGATCCGGTTCTGAAAACCATGGTTTTCCCCTTCGGTTTTTGGGTTAATTAATCAATGCCTTTGAAAAAACGCGTTTGTTTAAGGTCCCATGATTATTTTAGTATTGCTTCAATCAATTCAATTTGAAAAACTTTCAAATATTGCTGATTTAATTATACTTCACTTGTTATTTACTGCAAGAAAAAAAATTGAGCATATACAAACTTTTATACTGTTCAAAATGAAAGTACGTCCTTATTACTAAAAAGATGAAAGTATGTATGTAACGATTGTGTTTTCCTCCGTATCAATCCTCGTGTATTTTATAGAATTTTCGCTCTCCATAGATTTCCACATTACTTTTTAATTATGCATTTCTTTAAATATTAAGTATTGCAATAGTTAGTTTTACTCTACAAAAAACTTATAATTTTAAAACTATAATCTTTTAATGTTTAATTAAATTACTTATAGATAATAACTGATTCATTAAAACTATAGTTAGACCGACCAAACCCCAAGTATGCAATTGCGGTAACTAATTATACGATTGTCCATGACAGTTGATGTAAGAAATGGTCTCCCAACAGACATTGATGGTCCAAAAAATATTGAAACTTAATAATTCGCATGTCAAAATATAAGTTGAAACGTGAATGATCTTGGATCGTCGTATAATTTCTCATACTATTAATATTAATATCTTTTTAAAAATAAATATATACATCATTCTCAAACCTAATAAATTTTCAAGCGAGTTGAGTTAGGGTATCGTCATCACCGTTTATCTTTAAATTAATAATAAAATTGTTCATGTCCATCAAAATTTTCTTTTAAGATTTCTCACTTTCTATTAGAGCGGATCTCCGGATCATAATTTTTCTTGCTTATGTTCTTGATTTATATAGTAGACATGACATTAGAAAATTTATAGTCACTCTAAAAAATAAAAAGAGGGAAATAATATTTTTTCTCCTCATAGATCATGTGAGTTTGAAAATCGCTTTATAAGTGAACTACTTTTGCCCGAAGTGCTATAAACATAAGTTAAAATTAACCTCCATCAATGTTTTAATTTGATAGCCCGAGAAGACACTATACAATCCAAGACTAAACATATTCCATCTTCATGATGACAACCGAAGAGGTTAAATAAACTATCCCATATTATATACCAAAACGAGAACCAATTAGATATAGTCTGAGTGGTACATCCACAAAGTGGATGTGATGATCAGGATTCGAATCCTAGCAGCTTAAAAAAAATACCTAAACAAGAATTAATGGCAGTGAATGATAAATATAATCTAGAAGAAAAATATTAATATGCATTTGTTGGTGGCTTTAAGATATAGACCCAATTTCCAAAAGAGATTGACATTTGATTAGTCGGGGTGGGTCTTAATTTATCACTTCTTTTTATTTTTTAATTTTTATGAAGCTCCCTCAATTCATCATTCCAAGTAGAGCGGCTAAAAAACCAATGGCATCATGCCAAGTGTCTATAAATTTCAAGATTTTATATTTTCCTATAAAATTAACTTCATGAAATGAAATTTTGACACATGGGCCTTTCAAGGCTCCCAAGCTCAACAAAAGGGGAATATGGAAATGATGATTTTAGGCTCAAAATATTCAATAAGCTTATCATAGCTTACCTTAACTTTGGTCAGAAATTGGACTGCATAAATGGGGCTCTAGGCCACTTAATTCTTCTCTTTTTCGTTGTCTTTGTTTTAGTAATCTTTAAATTATTGCCTCTTTTTATTTTTAAATCATCTTTAAATGATGGTGTTTGTATCATCATTGTTATCCTATACACTACTACTCTATTCTTTAACAAAATATATATATGTTATTTCGTCAAATCGACCAGTTCTCCCTATGTCTACCGAAACAACTACTAAGCATTTGAACAATATGAACTTAGATTTTAATTAGGATCCATGATTGTAATAATAAATTAAATTTCAACTTTCAATTCAACATTAGTTAGGCTCTTTATTGGTGAAAAGTTCATCAACAAACCGATTTTCATTGTAAAGGGCTCCAAGATGGAGATTTTCAAATGGCAAAAGGAGAACTTAGCAAAAAGAAAGAAAAAAATGAATAGAGATTAAACCAAACGAAAAAAGCTTTCGAAAAACTAAAAGAGTGTTCTCGTAGAATTTTTATCTTCTTTATCACTTATTTAAGTTTTTATATGCGATGAAGCTTTAATTAACATTGCACGTTGCTTCCTTTTTTTATTTTAAATTTTTAAAAATAATGTTATTATATAGGGCCGAATAGTATATGGTATATTTATAAATAGATAAGTATCTCTCAATTTATCAGATTATACAAAAACATATAGAAAACAATACTAGAGTTCGCCCTAAGTTGTCCGTATTCATGCTGTTTTGTGTGTGGGGAACAAACTATAATCTATAGGTAGTGGAGTGGCTTTGAATAGAATACATTGCAAATACTGTGTTATTTTTTGGCCAAGTACATTTTAATTTGTCTTGTTGTTTGTGCATTGTCCCGTGATGTTTTATAATTCTAACTGATAAGTTTTTCATATCAAAGATTACAACTACTTTTTTTATGCAAGGGCCCCAACCATTTTAGGATATATGTTTAGGCTCCTCCTAATTACTCCTATTAGTTTTTTTCTTTTACTGATTACATTAATCAAATACACCGTAGTTATTTAATTTGGACTAAGTGATAAAGATAAAAAGGAAGACCAAAGAAAGTCGAAAAAGAAGGCTGAAAAAGGGTTAGTGTTTTGCCCTACAAATAAAGCTTCATTTTTTCGTATAAAATTTAAACCAAAGAGTACAAATTACTTTTTAAGCAAACATTGAACCAAAATATAAAAGTACATATGATAAAAGGTTTATAGAGAGAAGAAAATAAATACCATACCATTTTGTTTTATTAAGTTTTTAAAATTGAAAATCTTTTTAACACGATATATTGTACAAGTATACATATGTACGATCAACATGAGCCAAAATAAAGTGATAATTTGAAAAAAAAATGAGGTAATTAAAATTGTTGTGGTTTTTGTTTTAGTAACAGTATTGTCCTTTTGTATTTTGTGCTTAAATTGTTCACAAGCGGGGCAAAATAACAAATTAAAAAAGCTTCATGCCATGTACACAAAATAGAAGAAACAAAGAAAATAGAGTAGATATAAAGGACCCATATGCACGTGTGTCAAAAAATAAGGCAAAATTAAAACTTTATTTAAATTGAGTAATATGTATATAAAGATTGATGAAGTTGCTTGGGATTCCTACATAGAAGTGGGAACCCAATTTTGATAAAAGAGCTGCCTTTTTGAAGGCTGAGTTTGGATTTCTTCTTTCTTATTTTTACTTAATACTAATTCAGAATCCTATGACCCCTTAATACATAATTCGAATTTTTATGTGTAATTAATTTGGTGAAAGTAACTCTAGCTTCTATATTATGATGTCATAGAGATTCAAAAAAACCAATCTTAGTTTAATGATAGAAAGGCGAGATTAATAAAAATTAAGGAATATAAGCTATAAATAACCAATCTTACTTTTTTTCTTTCGAAAAAATAAGCTATAAGTATTATAGCAAATGGGATGATATATTTGCCTAAACATAACTTATTGACTTAAATATCGATTAAATTGGATTCTGTCTGTAGAATGCATAGTAATGATATATATTCAAACAATTCATGTGATGAGATTTGAATTGTTGAATTCAAAGTTTCAAACAATTAATGTTGGTCTGTTATTTTAAATCCAACACCATTATTGCATATACTCCTACTTAAGGGGTCTATTGCAAAGATATTAAGGTCCCATATAGAAATATAATATCTGAATGGAGAGGATTAATGAATTTTATTTGCAATCTAAACAGAAAGCATGTGTTTTTTGAAGCAACTTCAAACAACTTCTTTGTTTCCAACTTGTGACATTATACTAAGATTATCTATTGGAATATTGAGTTATAAAATGCAAAAGTTTCTTTCATAAAATTTAAATATGCATTGAATAAGTGTTTAAATACATAAATTCAATCACAAAATAAGACCAGTTAACTTGTGATAACAACTGCACTGGATATGCCGTTCTTGCTAGATTCTAATACAGGACAATTATTTTTACAACAGAACTTGTATAAATTCTAAATCGACGGTTAAGTTGTCAAGAACGTGCAGAATTGTCTGGTCTAATGTCATAGAATTATTGTTAGAGGAAGGCTCTCATAGGCACCATCGTAAAATATTTTTTGAAAATTTAGAAAAGCGCATGTCCAGTTACCCACAAATAACTCTAGTAAGTAAGTAATGTTATGAAGTGCAAAGTTAGCAAATGGGACTGGAAAAAAGGAAAAACTATCTGGAGATGTAAAATAGGGCATACTCTTTATTTAACATCTTTCAATAAAGATAATTTATCACCTAATTTATTCTCTGCAATACTGATCATGTCATTGAATGAATGGACATCACAATTTGATCCTTAAAAGCTACTTCCTGAAAAAAGAAGAGGGGAATTAATCACGAATTTTGGGTCAAAAGTAGTACTGCTCTGCTCCATTGGGGTATATTATACAACAAAAACACAACCCCTATGACCTATCTAGACCTGGGCATGGGCCGGGCCTTATCGGGCCTAGCTAAATAATGAATAGCCCAAGCCCGGCCCAAACCCATGAAAAAATACATAGTGTTCGGGTTGGGCTGGGTTTTTAATAAAATAATCAAAACCAAGCCCGGCCCGCGGGCCTAACTATTAATTGTTTTAACTAAAAAAAATTAAAATTTATTACTAAAAAATAATTGTGAAAAAATAATTCCAAATATATTTGTAGTATAAGTCATAAAATTGAGTTTAAATGTTAAAATTTAGCAAAAAATATAAATCATATAATTTTTTTTACTTTAAATGTGTATAATAAATATATATTTTTAACATAATAATTATTATTTCTGGCCGGACGGGCCGGGCTTGGGTTTTATTATTAAAACCAAGCCTGGCATATATTTTACTCGGGCCGCTTCGGGTTCGGGCCGGGTCGGGCCTAATCACCAATCACCTTATCCAAGCCCATCCCATGAAAAGCAGGCATGGACGGGTTCCGCGGGTCAACGGGCTCGTGCCCAGGTCTAATTGGGTCAAAGAACTAGTCTACAAATCATTTAAAATTAAATTTTAAATGTAAAAGTTAGAGGCAATAGTAATATGGATGCTAATTCTCCTCTAAATATCCGGGTGAGGTGAAAATTTCGAACAAAATTTTCATTTTGACGCAAAATTATTCAATAATAAACGTCGTCGCTAATTCGTCTCAAATAGAGTCGACAAAAGTTGACTCTAAAATAATTTGTCGCTAAGTCGCCGCAATTTTGTTGCTATCAAATTACAAAGTTTATTTAACATTTGTCGACTCTAAATCCAAGCAAAGTCATCGCTATTAGAGTCGAAAATTATGTCGACGCTATTTTCCGACGCCGTTTGGCAATTTTCTTGTAGAGCCTGATTCATGCCCATGGTTTCTTGTTAATATTTGATTTTTCTTCTTTTCTTCTTTAATTTCTTAATCCTAATTTGTGATTTCATTACCCATTTTTTCACAACTTTCATTTTTACATGTCACGGTTTCCTGATGATCTTTGTGAGAAAACATAAAAAAGTAAGGAAAAAAGGATAAAGAATTTGTAATAATTAAAGAAATTATGAAAGGAAATAAGAAATAAGAACACGCTAAAAAATCCCCAGATGCCATATATCATAATCCCTTCTTCCCCCCCAATTATGAATTATCGCCACCACCGCCGGTCGACGTTACCTACAATGGAGGATCGATCTCCATCTCCTTCTTCGCATTGGCAACCGATATTGATGCTCTTGTTTTGTAGAAAAATCGTAAAAATTATAAAAATCTGTTGTAAGAAATGTCCAACCTCACCAAACAAAATAGATCCAATTTTCTATTCCTCGCTTTTTCTTTCAATTTCAAAATACCCAATTCAAACTTTGAAAGATATCATACACTAAGATTTATTAATCTCAAATTGAAGCCCAAATTAGGTTCTACATGGTTTTGACGAAACAAAATAAACAAACCTGTAAATGATTTCTAGACCGTTCACTAGAGAATGAACAATCGTTGCCGGTCGCCGTCTAGGTAATCCAGCTTCTCCACCGCCATCGAAGGTGCGTTGACAACCACTGCTCCCTTTAAACAATTTGGACTCTTCGTCGTCGGGAATCGGTTTTTTTCGTAGTACAATTTGGGGAGTCTAGGGTATACTGAGGTTTTTTGGCTTTTAGTGAAAAATTTTAGTTTTCCAAGAATGCCCCTGCCACGTCAGCATTTTTTGATGGTGTGAACAAAAAGGACCATTTTTACTAACGTTTCAAAACACAAGCATGCTTTTGAAAAGAAAAATTTCGCAAGGATTTTTTTGAAAAACAGCTAAACCACATGGTATTTTTTTAAGTTTACCCATTTTTCAAAACATAAAAAGGTAACGATTTATTTGATTAAAACCTAGAAAGGTTATGATTATTTACCCATTATTAATCGTACTAATTAACATTATGATTATGTTTGTTTAATTGTTAAATGTATATTGTTGCTAATAATTTTTTCAAATTTGAAACAAGTAAAAGTATATGTCCATTAATCATAACTAAATACTGTTTGTTTGATGTAATTATTGTTTTGGCTGTTCCTAATTATTTTCATTAAAATTATTATCTTGTGAAGGTCAATGAGAATGGAATGCGAGTCTTCTCGTAATACTTAATCCAGTAAAACCTTTGTTTTGAAAAAAATTTGAAAAACGTCCTATGCATGTCAGAAATTGCAATATTTGAATAAGTGAAAACAATATAAACTAAGTGATTTATATTGTCAGGTCTCTAGTTACTTATTGCAGAATTTTTTTCTTTAAATGTTTTCTAGAATTTTTTTATTGATAGAGCCTCGTACTTATTCAAACACCCAAATAATCCACTAAGATGAAGTTTTAAAAAAATAGCTTTTATTATCTCTAACAAATTACACAAAATAAATCTCAAAATTCTATATGGATATAATTTTGTTTGAAACCTAGTCATAGCTAAGCACTTAAGCTCTACATTCATTAGGAATTAATTTTCTTTTATAAATAAGAAATCAAATTTTTATCTCCTTGCAAACCCATTTTCATTGTGAACTTAGTCGTGTCGAGACAAAATGGTTTTTATATAATTTTAAAAACTTGAAATAGTTGAAGTCTATATATTTGTGTTCAGACAAATTTTGTTACTTTTTTAGTGTAATTGGATCGATTAATCGACCAATGTCAGGGGTGGACGCATGATTTAATGTGAAGGGGGACTAAAACTAATGGATATTGCTTAAAGGAAAATAATGTATATTTTGCTAAAAATAAAGTAATAATAACTTACACCGGAAAATGCATAAAATACATAGCGTGACATTTTCAAATTGCAAACTTCATCTGCATGTGAATTGTAAGAATTTTTTTCCATCAAATAAAAATTTGTAAGAAAATCATAATCAATTAGGCGCAATAACATTACACAAATCAAACATATGCATCAAAATAACATAAATCAAACTAATTGTCATCTACATATGTAAAATAAAGAAATTTATAAGTAAATGGATAATGACAATGGTAAGTGATGATGATTATAGTATACTAAATATTAAAATTATAGAAATTTGAGGTAAAAAAGAAAGATAAAATAAAAAAAAAGTTTCACGGTAAAATTAACTAAGTACTAAGTTTTGAAATATTAGTGGGTTGGCCCCCTTTTATTGATGTACATGGTCCGTCATTTATCAATGCAATCATAATATTTCATTGAACAATCCAGGATAGTGCGCAATGCATGCTTATTCGGGTTTCATCACGATATTTGAATTTTGAATATCCGGGAGCGACAATCCTGGGGCAGTGCCCCAAACTGGGGTTCGATGTGTTAAACTTTTTTATTTTAATCTCGAAAAAGTCATAATTTTGGATACAATCAGTGTCGAGCTCGCGATACTCTGGAGAAAGAGAATGTCTAGAATTTAAAATCGCGATCGTGACACGCTATGTATTTTTCCAGTATTGCAGTTATGTTGATGATTATCTACGATGATTAACTGTAATTGGGCGGAAATAACTGCAAAATCGGTTATTTTTTTATGGTTGTCCGTATTTTTCTTGTTAGTATATAATTGTGCATTGGGAAGACAAATTTGAGATAAATTTTTTTTTACACCGCTCAGAATCTTAACAACAGATTTTCATTCTAAATTCTTGATTCTTTGATTTTATTTGATTGAAAATTTTGATAAGCGTATCTGTTGGTTCTCAAAGGATAATAAGTTTTGTAAGTTCTGAGTTCAGAAGAAAGCCTCAGAATGAAGCATCATCTGGAGAACATGAAGTCGTCAGAGGAGCTGTAAAGTCCCAGAGGCCATATTTTTCAGAGATGGAATTGG
>CATIWQ010123461.1:0-17023 GCA_949673415.1 Euphorbia schlechtendalii | reverse complement strand
TATGAAATATGTCTATATTTATAGGCATATTACAAGAAAATGAAAAGATACAAGTTACATAATAAAGAGTGTAAGTTATGGACATCAATACAATTAACTACTAGTAACATCTCTATAATAATTCTATATTATTTCAACAATTTTGTTTAATAAGTTGATATGTTAGCATTATTTATACCTTTTCTTCCAAGCATTTCATTTTACTACCTCCGTTTTTTAGAATTTTTTTTACACATTTCACATTTATAAAACAATTAATCAGGATATGCAAGTACTAATATACCCTTAATGTCTTAATAAATTACGCATTTAATACTATGAAAATTACAAGATTAAATAAGTGTATACATGGAAGAAAGATAAAAAAAGATCATAGAATTTTGAAATTGTATATTATTTTAAGTTTTCATATTTTGAGATTACTTGAAAACGGGGAGAGTACGGTACTAATGAAGGGAACATGTAATGACCTCTTTATTACCATTTAATGGAAGTGGAAAGGTGTGGGTTCCTATACAGTACCAAGTGTCTAAATTGCATACATGATACATGTTTTGATATTGAAAACAAAATCATTTATGATTGAGATTAGTAAACAACAAACATCAAGAACATGGCAGCGGAGCACATGTGGGAATAAAAAGCTGGGACCTGCCATCTCTAATATACTGCCAAGTGGTAGGCCAATGCAAAATGCCAAAATGGGCAATATAAGCCATTGGTGATTTGAAATTATCTAAAACAATCAAAACCAGCATTAATGCCAAAAAACTCTGGAAAAATCTAAGTTTCATTGATGGTGAGGTGGAGGTCTTATTCATCACTTGATTTGACTGCACCAATTATCGACGTGTGTTTGTAAACTTCTTCGATACCCGTCTTTTACCTTTGCAGTATCGTTTTAAGTTTTAGCTATAATTATCAAACAACTTCTTTAGTAGTTTTGGAGACAAAAAAAAAAAAACTATCGTTTGCAACGAGCAACATATCATTAACGGTTTAAAACGAATGGCATGTCTAACACAACAGATGTGATTACATGGCTAACATGAATAATGGATTTCTTTCCAGAAAGATTGCTCCTGTTTTCCCATGTGCTCAATTGTTGTTCTGGCCCATTTAAGACAGCTGGAAGAGGGTTTGGTCCTATCTGGATAAGGATTATTACGTGCTTCTACCACTTTCACCAATCAAATGCAAAATTACATTTTAAACAAATTATGGCGTGCAAGAATTTCTCAGGTTCACTTCCACTCTTCATGACAGCTTTAGGGGAAAATATCCTAAAAACAAGATTAAGCCCTTTTTTGGTTCATATGAGAAGATTTGAATATTAAGTTCTGTACATTTTGCTTATTTGTACTAAAATGGATTTGTAATTTGCCAAATTAATTCTTCCCATGTCTACTCAATTACGTATTCGTTCTATTTGAACATTTTTTTTGAAGAAATTAGATTTTTAGAGAGACTGGGTATCAAACTCAGAAACTCCCACCTCACTGTAAGAGATGTACCAATTGAGCTACCCAATTAGTCTATTTGAACATTTTATTGCTCAGTTTGTTTCATTATTCTTCACTGCAGTACTTATATTTAGTGTAATGTTGTCTTGCAAACAAAATTGAATTCCGAGGACAATCCAAAATAGCACCTTTTTCTACTGTGCAGGTCTGAATTACAGCTCTTGCTGTTTTATTAAGATAAATTAGAGCAACAACTAGGAGCAAAATTCAGAATCTTTTTTGAGTAACAAGTATTTAGAAAAGATTTTCTTTGCAATTTTCAGCCAACACACAATATGGTACAATAAAAACTAGACCTTTTACGTGTATACGAAAAGTGCATACTCTAACTGCTTTATAAGTGAGCAGATCAGAACTCACATCATGATTAACAAGCACAATTTAACCTCTCTACTTTCTTATGTCAGCTAAAATGAGAAACTACAAATCCTGGGAAAAGCAACCGATATGATAAGCCCCTGAAGATTGGTCCTTGGTAGATGAGATTGGCTGCGTTGAAGAAACTTTTGGCGGTGAAAAATTTCGGTAAGGTCGATGAACTGGAGGTAGCAATAACGATAATTTCCGGTCCATTGCCAAACGCCGCCCACACTTACTGCAGAAACAAACCAAAGATTTCAGAATGCAGAGCAATCTCATTAAATTATTAATGTAAAAGAGGAGACATTCACCTGCAAACTTTGTTAAACAGTGTTTGGTAGCTGCATATCCAGTGCTACATGAAACAAAAGTCATCACAGAATTAATGTCTTATAGAGTGGCTTGTTCACCTTATGAAATATGAAAAATTAAATCAAACAAAACATTTTTTTAATTCCGTGTTGTACCAAAAGAACATATAGGGCTGTTTCGGTCTTGGTACTAAGAAAATGCTGGAGGGCCATTGCAGCATACTCCTGCAGAAAAATGTAAAGTAGTTTGACTAAAAATGTCATCTGCCATCTTAAACGATAAATAAATAAGAGCCAAGCAAGGTTACCGTGATATGTCTAAATACATGATGCACCGAAAGTCCTCTTGCATGTATATAGCTGCCAATCTGTTGATCCATATAAATGATAATCTCTCAGCTAAATACAGCTATAAAATACTTCAAAATAAAAGATGGGAAATGATGGGATTAACAAGGAGATACTACATCAAGCACATACCAGGCAAGAAAAGACTCAAATAAGAAAAGCATAAATATTGACTTGAGAACTTATATTCATCATGGTGATTTGCTACATAATGATAATAATGTAAGCAAGAGTCTTGTATCAGTTCCTAGTTACTTCAAAGATCTAGATAACATTCTCAAACGCTGTCTCATAATCCCAGGAGCTGGAACAAAACATTGCAAACCATATTTGAAAAGATTAAATGAGCTCAGTTAAGAACAAGCCCGAAAGTTTTTACCTGCCTAAGGCCAAATTTTGATGTTCAAAGCCCTATCGGAGCCTATTTAGTTTTTACTATAACCATAGGTCCATAACCATGCACCGTAAATATGAACCTCTTTATAGAGATGCCTGTACAACTAAAGTTCAACAGCTATTGTCCTGCAAGACATTGAACATTTCAATAAAGAATTTAAACCAGTAGTGTGAAGAATCTAGCCTCTTTTATTTATCTTTACATTATAGAATATTGATTTTAGAAACAAATGTCTTGAATTTTTCTTCCTAGACGTAAAACTAGGGTTCACAATGAAGATGTGCAATTGCAAAAGTATGATGCTGATTTGAATAATAACTTATGCTACTTGTTCATTTTCCTAAACAAATTTTAGGGCAAGACCACCATATTTTGATCATGCAATAACTTCAGTCCTTCAATTACTGCTACCCACTAACCAATATCAAATTTATAACAAAATCACAGTTGTACTGCATGCTTGTGACAAAATGAAGTTACTGTCGCAGTTAGAACATTGTCAAACATAAGCTAGAGCAAATCAAAGAAGGCCGGGATTCAAGATATTTTAAAAAACAAGAAATCGAAATTACCTCATCTGGAGAAAAGAAAGCGACAGCATCTGGCTCAACAGAACCAGCAGGATGCAATGACACTACTACCCTGAAGACAGATGGCAATGACACTTCAATAACTGTAGCCTTATCTGTGACAGTTGCCCCCTGTGACCCAGTCCTTAGTTTATTTAAAGTGTGAAAAGTATGATCTTTTGAAGCTTCTTTGAGATTCTCATTTGCTGAACTTGGCAGTGACGAAGCTTTTTTCAACCAATCTAGTCGTTCATAAATGGAGATTTTGAAATTTGGCATCTCTTTTTCTAAACGCATTACGATATCTGACAGAGATTTGCAGTCGCTAAGATCTTCTTGAATAGTTGGTTGCGAACTGCAATGTCTCTTTGAGACTTCTGCAGTTTGACCATCTAGCCCGTCATCTAGGTGAGGAAAGAATCGCTTCTTTTGATCCGTGAAAGCCTTAAGAGCTAATCTGAAATTGTTTACAAAAGAACAAAATTACATATAAGAAAATGGCACATTCACTGAACAATACATGCTAACATGACACTCAACATAAAAACCTAACAGAGAGAATCATTCAATGTACATATAACTTATTTTTTGGGAAACACAAACCTCCATGGAGTAGAAAATAGAAGTAGCAAATGAATTAGGTAAAGCAACATAAAAAAGCTCCAAACCTACCTGGTTCTGTCAACTGCTGATGCACCAGCTTGGCCAGCAAGTTGCCGTTTCCAAGCATATGCAACAACTGCACCATCTGGGCACACCAATGGCATGTGCAGACCCCAAGAATTACTTCGAGACCTTAGAGAATCATTCAGAACCCCAGATTCTTCGAGTTGTCTTCCTAACAAAATTAACAACATTCAAAATCCATGAATGAAAGCATCGAAATCATGAAAACAACCGAAAAAAGGTTGAGTCACAAATATAACAGAAGCCGAAAACGCAATTTTCATCAATTGCTAACTAACCCTAAATGCCTAAAACCGTAGAAAAGGGGGAAAATAACAATTGAAAGTACCAACTGATCGAAGCTCTTGGAGGTGTTGGCGCACGGCGGCATCTTCTTTTACAAATAACTGCAATTGCTTGTTGCTCTGGTGAGGCTGCGACGCAAGGAACAGAGCTTCAAGAATGCGGTCAGCGCCGAGCCTAACTTCGGCAATGAGGCGGGCAGCTTGTCCCAGCCTGTCCATCGCCATCGCTACCTGCTTTGGCGGCGCATCAGCAGTTGAACCCTGGCTGGAAGTCTGGTTTCCCGCCGGCGTAGGCTCCTGTTGCTGCTGGTGCTGAAGCAGCATTAGAGGATTGGGCTTGGTTCCCATAAAAGAGGATGGATTATTTGATCAACTCTTGCACCCTGATTTCACCAATATGTTAGCTGTGTTCCTCTCCCGCTTGCATTGATTATATAAGAAAGTTTACGTATTTGGGTTTTCTAATTTAGATCCATGCCGCCGTACTACTGCTACTACCACCGTAGAACACCAGTTTATTCTAAACGGGGACTGCCCGACAAACCCAATTAAAACAACAAAGTTAAATTGTAACTTAATATTGGCATTAAGTCCTCCTTGAATTGTACCGTCCCCAAACACTACTTCCTAAATTTTTTTAAAAATTACAAATTATTCTTAAACTTATTTTCAAATCAGTCTTAAATTTGAAAAGAAAATAATTCATTTGTCTCCTAAATTTCACGTATCAAATTTTAATTGATTTGATTTTTCAAAGATGTTATTTTTTTACCTTCAATCAAAAACCGAGATGTGGTATTGAAGTGATAAATTAGTTCATTTTTTACTAGTTCAAAGGATTATTTGAAACTTTTTTATAAATTCAAGAGGTTATATAAATTTTTTAAAAATTCAGGAATTATATAAATGTTATGCGCAAGTGTAAAAGAGTTTTGATGTTCCCAAAAAGTTATTTTTCTTATAATAATATGGGTTGAAAACAAACTTTAGTTACTTCGTTTTATAAAAAATTTACTACAATTTTGTTCAATTATAAATTTGGAAGGAGTAAAGTAATATTATATGGGTAGTCATAGAAATATCATAAATAAAATATTTTATTTAAATATTTATTATTATTATTATTATATTTTATATCAATATAAAAGACATGTAAAAAAATACAATAATTTATAAATTGATATATAATGTGTATGTATTTTTTATTTGAATGTGTGTAATTTTAGTCACATGAATATAATAATTATAATTTTACAGCTACAATAATTTGATTTTTTTATCATTATTTTGTATTTTACAAAGTAATATGTGATTTATTAATTACAACATTAAATAAATTTTCAAATTAGCTACTTTAATAGTGAATAGAGAACAAAATAATTAATATTTTTATAAAAAAAAGTAACTATTAAATATATTTAATCTTACAATCATAAAATACTAATATTTAGAAAAATCAAAGTTTATTCTTTCAGCCTACTTTAAATGGGACGTCGTTTCTCTCTGTTTAATACGACGTCGTCCTCAAGGTAGTGTATAATGTATTAGCACAAAAACAGTTTCTCTGCCCTAATTTTATTGGGTTCTGAATTCCCGCTAATCCCACTGCTCTGAAACCCTTGCAGCCCTACAGGGAACCGCCAAAATATTATTCCGGTATCAGCACCGCTCTTTATCTATCACCCTGCTACCTTTCCTTGCATTTGTTTTGATTAGCTTGTATTGCAAAAATGCCTAAGAGTAAGGGTGCCGCTAAGAAGCAGCAAAAGCGAGGCATTGATTTCAAGGTGATAAACTACTCTCTTAATCACACTCTAAGTTCCAAGTTTCACGGTTCAAAAATGTTCTTACTTTTCGGGCTTTATTTTTGTTTGTAGAAAATTAAGCGGAAGCTCGGCAGGAAATTACCACCACCTAAGAATGCTACAAACACTGAAATTAAATCCAAAGGTATAACAATATTGAAGTCCTGTATTCTTTAATTAGTTAATGAAAAAATTTGAAGAACAATTTTGATTTATGTTAAAATTTGCTGTTATGTTTATTGTTTATTTAAATTCTCTGCATGTTTTATGAGCAGCAATTGTTCTTCCCGAGCAGAGTCTGGCTGCGGAGAAAGCTGGTTTAGCTTTGAGCAAAAAGGGTTTGACTCTAAAAGAGCTTCTACAACAAACTTCCCATTATAGTGCAAAAGTCCGTAAAGGTATTTTCTTTCCAACTGCTATTTGAATGAAATTATGTATAGTAGTCCAGGCTTATGAAAGAATGTAGGAGAAAGTAAGCTGTTAGAATTTCGAATATTGGTGTTCTGGTGATTGATTGAGTGCCCCACATATATAGCTTAAATCTTGTTCCTTTTGGTGAAGTTCATCTCGAGGTCTCATTGCATACTTTCTGGTTAATTATGCATACAAATAGAAATTATAGAGCATTTCAATTTTTTATTATTATGTGAAGTTTGTTTTCTGGTAAAAGTGAGTTAGCTGTAATTTATGTCTCATTTGTTTCAATTTTCTCAATTTACCCCCACTATGTTTAAGCAAGTGTTTAGTGCCGAACTCTGATAACAGTTTCGGATCATCATATTTTGTTTATTGTGAAGATGCATTACTGGGATTGAAGGATTTATTTGCTAAGCATCCAGAAGAACTGCAATCGCATAGATATCAAGTTATAGAAAAATTACGAGAACGGATCAGTGATGATGATAAAATGGTTCGGGAAACCTTGTATCAACTGTTCAAGTCTGTGATTTTACCTGGCTGTAAAGAGGTAATTTTTTATCTCCATTTACTGCCTGAAAGGTTATATTGTAGATTAGTTTTGTTACGTACTTTAGACATATAGTGACAGCTTATTTGGTTTTTGAATGTAATTATTATATATGATAATAAAATGTGCAAGGTCAAATAATGACCTCTCTGTATCTTTTAACGTGAACATTCTATTGGCAGAGAATTTAGTGTTTAGTTTTCAAGATGTAATTTCTGAAATTGTTTGCTGTAATTTTGGGGTATCAATGCTCTTTGAGAGTGTGCTCTTTAAAACCAACTGCAGCATAGACTAAATGTATGTTTCAGTTATCTTATGATTAATGATAAAAAGAGAAATTAGAATGAACTTTTCATTAATTTGAATAATGTATGCTATAATATATTACATCAATCCAAGAAAAGATAGTTTTTGTAGTTATGCTATATTTTTCATGTGTTCAGACGTATACTCTCAGGTCCATTGCTTCTGACACTTTTCATTTCCTTTTTGTCGTCCTATTATTTTGTTGGGTCATAGCGTAGCGTAATGTTGTTTTTATGCTACTACTTACAAGTTAGAACGTTTTACTTGTTAATTTGACATTTGTTCTTTCCTTTGCATGTCCAGGATGATCAAAGGCTTTTCATTTCTTTAATGATGGTCTACATTTTCAATGCAATGACACAATTAGCAATTGAAGTTCGGCTTATGGCTTTTAAGTTTTTTGATCTTGTCCTGCAGCATTATCCTCCTGCATTTTCCTTGTATTCTGAAAAGGTATCTACATTTGACCAATGCTATTCAGACTTCAGATAAAATTCTTTGTTTGAGCATCTACTTTAGGCGTCTAACATAACTAATGTACTAAAACATGTTATTGATGTTTGTAATGAATGGTGGAGCTTGATATTGCTTTGACCTCGATGTAGATCTTTTTTAGGAGATCGAGGACCATTATTTTCTAAAATCTTAATATATACTGCCATAGGTGCTTGATGGAGGATTCCTTGGATTCTGTGGTGGATAATTTTTTTATTTTTTGCTGTGGTAAGTTGAGGGTTAAAAAAAAATTCTCCTTCTAGTGGTGGAAATGTGGTACTAGTGTGAATTTTCTAATTAACTTTGCTAATAATCAATGTCTTGGGAATATTATATGTGTTTTAAAACCCTCAAGTTTTTTCAAAACAATTTCTTTATGCACCTAAGAGAATATGATTTTTTCCATTTGTTCTTCATTTACAGATTCTTCAACATTATGGGGATATTCTGCGGAAGAACCAGTTCTATTTAGAAGATAAAGGCAAGCTTAAGAATGTACTTGCTGGTTTGATACGCTGCTTGACTTTGTTGCCATCCAAAAAAATTGAAGTTAACGAGGTGCGTATAAGAATTAATTAGAAAATAATGTAACCCTTTTTCTTTATGATTTTCTTCTCACTTTTTAATAATCTCTTCCTCAATATCATAGCAAGTCCCTCAGCTAGGAGTGTTACATGCTTTTGAGACTGAGATGGTTGCAGAGTCTACTGGTATGCATACCTTAAACTTAATTTTGAGATTCTGCCATCCATATTTTGCATTCATGAAAATTTTTTTTGTTATCATCTAGATAAGTAGTCATAATTTGTGTAGATACTCGTAGTGTCGGTAGCTACTTTTCGTGTAATATGTTTATTATTTGATTTTCAATGCCTTCTAGTTCTATTGGACATACCTCATAATCTTTGGTTATCATAGTTAATAGTGCATTCTTTATACCTTTTGATCTTTAGGTCATGCTGCAAATAATATATACCAATGTGCCAAACCTTATCTCTTTATTCACTTTCTTGTAGAGTTTTCTGCCATCATCATCAAACTTAAGGACTTCCTTCCAATTTTAGTTGATTGCTTCCAAGACTTTATCCCATTAATTCATAGTTTGCCAATGTTGGATGGACAGTCTTTTGATTGCATGGTCAGCATACTTCAGAGCATTGACCTTGTAGTTAGGTATTTTGTTTCTGGGACTGACGGTGTTAATCTAGACTCGCATCCATTCATGTGGGATCAAGTCATCTCATCATTGTTACTGAAGAATCTTTTTAATATATTTCCTGTCAATCCAGTGCATCACCTTTCAGAAAAGGTAAGACCTTAATATCATGAAATATAATTACTTCCTTCACTTTCCTTTTCTAATTATTTTATTATCAACTGATGAAGTACTATTTTATTCTCTCATCCACCATTTGCTGCTCTGCTTTCTCCTTTCATAACTTAAGAAAATTCTATGAATATTTTTCCTATAATTGTTATTGGCTAACCATTTTTTTTTCCCTTGGCAGGACAGTGAGAGATATTTTTCCTTGAACATTAGGATAGCTGAAACATTTTTTCCCTTGAGTGAGCGATTACATCCTTCTGCTTATGTACTAGAGAAATTTATTGCATTTCTTGAATATGCACTGCTCGGGAAGGTCTGATTCTTGAACTATTATTTCACATAAATTTAGAAATAACTTAATACAAAACAACTTGCCTCATAGATCCATAAATTATCAAATGCTATTATTGATTCCTGCTTGAAAGGATTTGGGTTCATTTTGTGCAAGAAAAATCCTTAGAGTTATTGTCACTTGTTGCCTGAGAGGAAGTCGCTGAACATGAGATTTTATTAAATTTTTTCATTTAGAATTAGAATAAAATAACGTTGAGCATGTAATTCATTTATTATGTGTGTTTTTTTATAACAATAACTATTTCATTAACCTTCTTGTAGATTATTGTACTTGTATATTCTCCTTTTGAAAGATTGGAATAAATACATAGAGTTAATTTAATAAAACTCTAGCAATTTAAAAATTGCTTAGGGAATGTGTTTATGGGAAAGAGATAGCTTAAAGAACTTTCATTTTATTGGGAATGTATATACTATAATTTGCCAATGTGAATCAAAATTGGACACTGAAGAGATTGTTATTGGCTGTTCCTCATGTGTTGATTTTCCTATGAGTCCCATGGATTAAGGCTCTGCTCTTTTCAACTTATGAGTAGATGTGCTGGACTTATTCGAGTGTAAACGTATAACTTTGCAGTGCTGAAATAAACTGAAAATAAGTTGAAAAGAATTGGGCCTGGATGTAAACTCCTGGAACTGGAGTTTAGGTAAATTTTCATAATAGTTGTTGCTTCAAGTGCAAAAGTATTGCTTTAGCCCTATGTGTAAAGCATTTACATGATGCTTCATTATTTATGATGAACTACAGTAGATAAATGAAAACATACTTTCCGTGAAGATATTGTTTGACTTTAAAATTTTCCGCAACGGAAAATCAATGTTTAGGATACTTGCTTATACGGCATAGTCATTTTCCCCCTCATGTTTCGAAGATTGTCATTTAATATTTATTGTTTTTCATGAATATATATCCTGGCAGATCTCCAGTGACACAAGGTCTGGCAGAATAGCTAGAGAAAAGCAGATAGTTACGCTAATCCTCTTTATCCCAAAATTGACATCACAATTGATGGGTGACTGGAGGTCTCGGCTGCTAGAGGTTTGTATTCTTTCGTAATTGTAGATCCGAATTTTGCTATGAGCCATCGTCTGAGATCCCTGTTTCTACTTTTTTGTTTGCAAACTTTGAGAGGTTCCCTGAATAACCATTAAATCTTATTTTAAGGATCTACTGATTGCAGGCTTTTACTAAGACATTCCTTGAATTCAGTCCAGAATCTTCAGTAAAAATGGCTTGCCTTCCTGCCATAGAAGAATTGCTTTTTTCTGTAAGCTCAACTCCTGAATCTTTGAAAGGCACATTCCTGTTCCCTGTAAAGTCAATTCTTGTTTTGTCTCTGTGTTTGGCAATTTTCACTTCTAGTTTGCTAAATCTTTCCATCTTTGCCCCATTCTTCTTTGCTTCTGTAAAACTCTCAGAGAGAAGGCATGTTTTACCCGGATGAAAGTGATTCAGAATTGTGGAACCATCAGATCACTTGGATAAGAGAGCTGCCTCTGCTGTTAACCCGGCTAGGTGAGAAGCATTCATCCTCTTCCCAGGTATGTAGACAAATTAATAGTAGAAAAGTCAATGATTCAACTTAACCATTATTCAAATTTTCTCTGAACCAATTATCATTATCTGCCACATTACTACGCAAAACATGGGTGACTTTGTTTCAATCTTTCTTGTAGATTTTGCTGCGTCTTCTGCTTCGACTGGGTCAATGTTCGATTATGAACTCTTTACTTGCATTGGAATATGACAATTTACAATACCCACTGCAAAAGTTTTATAGCTCATATGAAGGAGGTGAATATGAATTTTATATGATTAGATGTTTGTCTGACTTCAGTTGAATGTTTCCCTAATCATGCCTGTATCCATCTAGCAGGAACCCTATGCTATGGTCCTTTCATAAAACTTCCAAGGGATTCTCAAGAACTGGCTATCTGTTGCCTTTATTATTTTTCCCACTTGGATTCACTTATGCTGAAATCAATTGTCTCTTGTTGTCTCTGTGAGTATTTCTTGTCCATTGTCTCGTGAATTATTGAAAACCTTCATGTATCCATTGCAAGATTCCAAAATGTGTGAATCATCTTTGTCTTCACTTATGAGCTTATATATTAAGATATAGTTTTTACTTGGTTGATAATTAGAATGTTTGTAGTATTTATAATTTACATAAACATCCAATGGAGAACTACTATTGATAACTATGATGGTAAACAATCTATGATGATGGAAAAAATATTCGTCTCGGTGAGATTTTCCGTGTAGAGGAAAATTTACTTCTTTTTGTTTTGGTGTATATTAGCTTTTTGATTCAACTCCACTCGCAATAGGGTGTTTATTGTAAGAAATAGGTACAATATAGTATCATGCAGTTTTGTTACTATGTACTCTTTGGTGCCTTGTTCTTTCATCTTTCTTCTGTTACCATTATGCAACCTGACATCTACCCCAAATCTGAAAATAATTCAACAAATCAAAGCACATTCCAGTTGAAAGCTCCCGGGAAAAAAAAGAAAGCGAAAAAGTATCTTTTTGCTTCAGATTTCAAATCTTAATTATTCCTGAATATCTCTCTATCATGTCTGAACTATGAAATTCCAAGTTGCAATGAGAAACTATAAATGATATAGTAATATTAGGCAAGAAAATATTTAATGTTTGCAAGTCAGTGGAGGAATCTGTATGATTTGCCACTGGTTCTCCACCATTAGTTATCACTTATTAGCGAACATTCATCAAATGGAGGTGTAACGTGGCTTGGTGGACACATCCACCTCAAGGTTGATATCAATGTTATGTATTTATTTTATTGTATAGAGACGGTAGATATGGTGATCGTTCTGTTCTTGTATGTGGTTTTCTGTACGTGCATAAACCATTTTATTGTATAGGGTTTCTAATTTATGGAGAGCTAACTACAAAAGTAAGTGTAAGATGTAAGAGCATGTACACATTGTATCTTCTTGCTGGACTAATTTTTGTGCATGGTATTTGTATAAAGAAGTTAGTGATATTAAGGTTTCTATGTTATAATCTCTGAAATTGAAGGTTTCAATTTGTTATGTATGTATTGGTAAAGTAGCTATGGTATGTGGTTTTCTGTACGGAAATCAACAATTCAGTTAACAGAGGGCTTGTAATTTTTGTTTCAGAGCTAACTTCAAAACCATGAGTGTAAAATGTTAACAGACATGATAAATAATATATCTTCTTTCTGGATTAGTCTTTTTATTAATGGTGTAACAGCTTTATACTGATTTCCAATCTCCTTGTACTGTGTGTTGAAGGTCACGAGTTGGATGAATTTGTATTGTTTCGGATGATAGAGGTTTTGCATTCATCCTACAAGGCGGGCCGTGTCCACATTTCTGATCACCTCAGCTTTTTTATTACTCTGGTATCGTGTTTCAAAGTAATTCCATGTAAGATACAAGTTCTTCTTTAGCAGACAAGTTTTACGAGTCATTTTAACCCTGCGTCATTTTAAAATATTAATAAGTTTTGTTTTCCCAGCTACAGATAAAACTACTAAAAGCTTGAATCTTGGAACTTTTAAGACATTGATTAGTGTTGTCTGCACATGCCTGTCAGAGATGGGTGATAATTCTCTTGTTCATACAATGCTGGAGAAAGTAGTAATGGAACAAATTGTAAGTTGTTTTCTTCGTCCTTTAATCCTTGCATTATTATTTAAAAGATGTTCAATAAGCTGTTGTGATTTACATTCGTCAGGAATCTTAATAATTTTACTTTAAAAGTTCAATTGCAAAAATACATAGCCTTACAGAGATTTTTTTTTAACTTGTTTCAGTTGTTAAAGCCGTCTGTTGACAATGCCTGCGCTATGCTCAGAATGCTCATCAAACTCGACTCCAAACCCACGAGACTTTCTGATCAAAGCATTATCACTTTGAGCAATTTTCTTGCAGAATATCTAATTGATGTCATGCATGTAAGTATCCCGGTTCCTTTGAACCATCACCTTGATTTTTTTTATTTCTTTTTGTCTCTAATCTGGTTTCTTGGGATTCGTAACATTCATGCTCTTCTTACAGTTTTTCTGTACATTACCTAGTCCTGCTCCGCGAGTTTTAATAAGATGATAAGTGAATTCATTATGCAAAGAGATTAAGCTTGATGAAACTTTTTTTTTGGTAAATGAAACTTGATGCGATGCAAGAAATTCTATTTTCTGATGACTGGAAATATTAAAATCTTTTAGAAATTTGCAAATCACAATGAAAGCTAGTTGAATTAAGTTTTGACTTTTTTAAAGTTGATAGGAAAATAATCGGCTGCCCCCCTATATGTCCTACATTCATTTCTGATACAGACATAAGTTAGGGGAAAATTTGAAAAGTTGGAAAAAGAAATTCAAAAAGAAATAACAATTTGACACATGTCGAAAAATGAATTGGGGACATAAAGTTGGAGACTTCTGATTTTCTTTCGAGTTGCTATATACAGTTGACTTGATGATTTCAGTTGACCAAAGATTGTTTTTTCTTTTGTGAGTGTGGTGCCTGATTTTCTATGCAGATAAAATACGAATATCCTAATGAACCTTGCTATTTTAATTTTGTAACTAGGGTTGTAAACGAACCGAGCCGGGTCAAGTTTTACTGAATTCGAGCTTTGTTCGTTAAATTGTTACAAACTCGAACCGAGCACGAACTTGGTTTCGAGTCGAGCTTGGTCAAGTTCGAGTCAAGCTTTTCCAAGCTCGTGAGCCTAGCTCGAACCTAGTTGAACTCGAGCTTATTCGAGATTTGGTGTGTTCATTCAATTTCTAACAATGGTTCAAGTTTATGATTTGATCACACTTATTAAAATATGAATATTTAAATTAATTTTAATTTATTGAAATAATTAAATCATATTTTGTGTACAACTATAAATTTTTTATCACCTTACATTAAAAAAAACATATTGATTTTATTATAACTATAGTATGAATATTATAAAAAAAAAAACTTTTGAAACATTTGTATTTTTATATATTATTTCATAAATATAATACTTATTTTTCTTGAACATGTTCACGAGCCTCCTAACGAGCTTGTTTTCGAGTTGGTTCACAAGTATTTTTGCGAGCCTCTTATCGAGCTTTCGAGTCGAGTATCATATTGTTCAAGCTTGGTTCATTTACGAAAACGAGCCTAGAAATGTTGTTCACGAACAAGCTCCTTTAGCTTGGTTCGGTTACATCCATCCCTATTTGTATCCTATATTTCTCATTGTATGTGACAAAATGATGATGCTGAAGTCCATGATCGTTTTAGATGTCTCTAGTATATGTCGAACATGTGTATTCGAGTTTAAGTCTATTCTCCAAGACCCAATTGTTGAAATTTTTTTATGTTACAAGGTTTTATATTAAACTAGTTTTTACTTTTTGCAGTGTGTTCCCGAATATAAAAAACGGCGTTACTATGTAGTGCCTTGCTTCTTCTTGTTTGATAGAAGCCTCGACCTTATAAATCGTGTGTTGAATGTTATGGCTTCATTCATAGTGCATCACACTTCTCATTCTTCTGGGAATGATATCCAATTATGTCGAATAAATGCTATTGTTGCTTTCCTAGCAATGCTGAACGATGATTCTAAGATCAAACAATCTTTTTCTTCATCAAGGGCCGAGATTGATCTTATTTCGCAACGCATATGCTCGTTGCAGGTGTATTTTGCTCAAACCCAATATTCATGGTGTTTTTGAAATTACACGACAAAGAGCATGTGAGTCATTTGAAATGTGGATATTAATGTAAATATGTTTCCGTTGATTTTGCAGTCATCACAGGAAAGCAATCTGAGTGTTGGGGAGAGGCAGCGACTACGAGAAGCATCAGATCTAGTTAAGACTATAACTAGTTGAATGGTTTATGTTATTAGCGTATTTTGATTTCCTAATTATTTCATTAGTACAATGTTTTTAATTGAAATTTTGAAGAAATGAGATGGCAATTTTGAATTTGTGGGGTAGTGTAGAATGTCAGTTAAATGATTTTTTTTCTTCATTTGAAAACTAGCGCAATTAACCGAATAGAGTGATTTACTAATTTACCCTTTCATACGTGTTCTATTCAATTTTCAAGATTTTATTAATATATATAATTGTTGATTTTTATACTCTTCTCATCTTGTTATTGGAAATAAAAATATAGTTATCTTGGAAGTTGAACAAATTAATTGAAGTAGGAATGTAAAACTTAGAGAAAAAATACATTGGAAATATAAAATGATAATAAAAATGCGAATAAAATTCCTTTAAAATAATAATATTTATTAGATGGAAGATCGTAGTGCATGTAGGACTTTTTATATGTATAATAGGAGCATTATTTTGCTCCTGTAAGAACTTCGATACAAGTGAGTTACGTATGGAATTATTTTGAGTTTGCAAAACAAAATCACTGGGGTTTAATTAAATCTTTGCACAAGTGGTCGGTACGCAACTAATGATTACTAGTATTTAGGTTGTTCTGTTAGCATTATTTTGAACATGAAAATTCTATGATACACGTCATGTATCGTTATGTAATCGCTATGTAAAGGAGAAAAATAAATTGTCTTATTATTAAAATGGTCCAATTAAATTGTTAATAAATAAAATAAAATATCATATTCTACTTCAACATCTATTTTCCTTTTCAAATCTAATTTATATTTTTTCTAATAATATTTTTTCTTCCTTTCAGATAGATTCTATTCACGTTCATATTATTTCATCTCCTTCTTTTCATCATATTCTTGATTCCTTGCGTATATTTTCTGTTAGGCCCAGTAAGGGTATAAAATAGGTCAGAGGGGGGGGTGTATGACTCTTTTTCGAGTTCTCACTTTACTTCAGAAAAATGCTTCTGAAGTTGCTTCTGAGTAAGTATTAGTTACTCAGAATCCCCTTTTGGTTCTATGAATTTAAGATGCAGAATGGAATAGACACACAAGTAAATAAGCTGAGTAAAGAAATGCAAACAGAGATTTTTATCCTGGTTCAGCCTCTGCCTAATCCAGTCCTTGAAAACTCCAGTCTAAGATTTAATCCACTATAAACTCTTCTTCTGGTGAAGAGTAAACCTTTTACAATGCCTTGACTGAAGTACCCTTCAACAGTCTTTGTTGAGCTATACCAATACAGAAGTTCCTTTCTTCTATATCTGAGGCTCTGAGCTTCGTCTCTATTAAGTACCTTTCTTACTAAAACTTCGCTCCCTCACACTATCTTACCCTTAGCTTAGTGCAAGTTACAACAGTTTAATAAAGATAATCTTTGTGAACTTCTGAACTCT
>CATIWQ010123457.1:0-19067 GCA_949673415.1 Euphorbia schlechtendalii | reverse complement strand
GGCCGAGACCGAATTCAAAGCAGACGCAGGAATTGCGGGAATTGACGACTCCCATTAAAGAGTGGATACGGTTTGATCAACTTTAGCTTTCACTTGCATACCTTACAACTTTTCTTTGCTTTCTACTTATAGTTTCTATTTTGAAGTTTATGATATGTTTATGTGTCATAATGCATATTTCGTGCTAAGTCTTTTATGTTAATCAAGTTATATGTGTTGGCATTAATTTTAAGAGTAGTTTCGGGGTTAACAATATCGTGTATAATCACTGGATCTGTGATATAACGCTGTTTAGTGAGCTAACATTTTTGGAATGGTAACTTGCTAAATATGGCTATGTGAGAGCGACCCGTACTAAGTATAGTATTGACGTTGTCCAGGTTTATATAATAGTCTTATCTCGTTTGCGCTAGGATTAGAAATGTTATTTCATGTGTTGCTCTATGGCGAATCATTGAACATCTGAGTGTGTTGAACTTGGTTTGTTAGATTAGTCTACTGCATCATAACTTCTTTGTTAAACTTGCATGTTTTCTCTGCTAGACTTATTCAAAGTGAAAATCTATGTATTTAGAGTCTCTCATCTATTACATCTATATTTACTTAACTTTTCATTCTGATCTTCCCTTTCAAAAAAAATCTCAAAACTACTTTTATTTTCCCTTACTTTGTCTTTCCTTGTTACTCTTTAGACCTAGTCCTTCCCTGTGGGTTCGATATCTTTTAAAACTACATCGCAACTATATACTTGAAATTATTATCATTTTTCTATTTGATAAGGGGTATTAACAACACCTACCTTTTTCGTGAACAAGTTATTGGCATTATTATTGAGGATAAGTCTTACTAGCCAAGTCTAACGAAAATCTTTTTTGAACCGTAAAGATATTAACCATATTAGTGGAAAAGTGGTGAACACTAGTCTTTCTGAGCTGAGTGCCTTTATGAGGCATATTGAGAATGATCGCACTCAGTCTTGAGCAAATCAAGTAGGAGTTTCCGTCAATTTCTACCAGCAGGACATCATTGAAGCCTTGAATGGTGTAGAGATTTGAGTAGAAAGCCCTAATGAAACTTGATATGGTTAGTCCCTCTAATTGCAGAAATTGACTCAAATTCTGTTGCTTGATGATTCTATGCATGATACGATTTCTGAGAAGACTCTCATAGTGTACTCCATACACCGAGCCAAAGTCTTAATTGGATGCCCAATCAACTTTAGTGAAGAGAGTTCCTTCAGGGAAAGTGATTTTCTCAAGCTTTCCTTCAGCATTCATAATGAGACTTCTCATGGAAGTGGATTGAAGTCTGATGGTGGTCTTAGTAGTCGCCATTTGAGAGGAAAGAAAAAGAGGTTTTGAGAGAGGGATTTTAGGGTTCTTTGCTTCTGACACTTGATTAAAATTCAAAGATGCAGGTAACCTCTCTCTACAACTCCTTCAGCTTTTATAGACCTCTTCAACTCTTAGAGATATGTGGCGCTTCCTCAACACACGATTAGAATTAAAGTTGAGAAGAAAACTTGATTAACCATCTTAATAAAACGGTGAGTTTTGCAGAAAACTATTCCAATTCAAAAGCACATCTTTTGAAATAGTGGGCTTTTGGTTTTAACCTTGAAACTAAATCTCACATCGTTACTTTAAAATATAAATGAAGTTAGATACCTGTGATCTCTTTTGCTGAAATAAGGCTTACTCTTTAACACTTAGCCAAATTTCTTACTTCTTCTTCTTCACATGGGGTTTGCCATACCAACAACCTGCCTTATAACATTGAACTGCTCCTTTGGCAATGGTTTGGTTAATAATCAACATGCTATTTCTCTAAAAGAACATACTCCAGTTTGACATCTCCCCTTTGTTAGACATGATGTATGCCCTAGAGGCAATTTGGGCGATATATCTTTATTAGTTATAATGTACAAATGGTTTTGAATTATAATTAATAATAATTAAGGCATCTTTGTTACTTATTAGTGCTTTCTATTTATTTAGCTATCTTGATGGTATCATATATGTATAGTATTAAATATGTATATGCACATTGATAAGATAAAGTCTGTGACTACTTCATAATGTAAAAGTGCATGGACATAGTGAGAGCTATGTAGTGTGAGAACAACACATGCGTGTTACTATGAATAATCTAAACATCCCTAGTAATAGTTTCATTGAGACTAGACATCAATGGAACGGACATACTAGCATGTGTAGGCTTACTACTTGGATTAGATCCAAGTAACCAATCTCACGAGCTAAAGGTGGTACCTTGTATTAACACATGGATGTATTCAGGTAATACATTAGAGATCACTATAAGACATACACTCAGAAATAACTATATCCATGTGTTGGTGTCATGTCTTATTGCAGTAGCTGTACAAGTATCCTAAGACCTGAGATACTGGTTACTTTGTGTAGGAGTTACTATAATTTGGGTCATACTTATTCATACCCTGGCGATCAGGATGACATGGGTGATTATGGGAATAGTGATGATCACATGGTTGTAAGCCGAGTAGTCAAGATGGGATGCATCGCTCCTGATATAGTGATATAATGGGAGATGTACCTTAGGGCCCCTTGTTGAAAAGTGACACACACATAAAACTCTAATCAGAGTGTAAGATTGATAAAACAGGTTTCTAGTCAATCTTGATACATAATGTCTGAGTGTGTTCTTCGTGAACAAGTCTAATTTAAGGATAGCTATGACTATTACATGAGCTAATACTTAATTTGAGCTCAATAATATGGATGGTACTTCAACTGATGGAAGGGTTTATTGTATTGGTTACTACTAAAGAACCAGATCAAGTCACATGCACATGATGTTTCCCAGTATCGGTGGATCATACGCCTTTGCTAGAAAGCCCATTTGATAATCTAGAGCTATCAGGTTCTATATCGGTCTAGAACATTGAGCTTAAAGGTTCCCTGATGGGAAGTCAAGGTTTAGGTTAACCTCTAGCGATGAATACTTTGGGATCCTATGAGGTCATACACTTTGGGTCTTTATCGGACTAAGTAAAGAACCTATAGACTAGGTCTAAGCAAAAAATATAAGTTGTCGAATTCGTTAGAAGAATTAATAATTGATTGGACCAAATTAATAATTAAAAGGAATAAAGAGAAAATGGAAAAGTTGCACAGAGCATAGTAAGGGATTTACCTGTTGCGAGTTGGCCCCGAACAAACACGGGATGTTCTGAGTGGGGCTTGCGCGGCTGCCCTGCAAGCTAAAAGGCTCGCAAGCAGCTAGCCCACAGGGACAGGCCGCGCATGCTAGTGGTCTGAAGGCCCGCAAGCGTTACCTAAGGTAGTGCTTATGCGGCCTACAGAGCAAGCCCACGGGCTGTGCGCAAGCCTAGCTTGCAGCACAAGGCAAGCATGTTAGGGCTTATCTTGTGGCAGCAACTTGCGAGTTGGCCCGCGGGTCATAGTGAGCCGCTCGACCAACCTGATGTGGGATGGGAATATTCACATCCCACATCAACATTTCGGGGGAGTCTATTTCTTCAGCTCAGCTTTTCTCTCTGAGTTCGATAGCCTCTTCTTTTATTGTGCAAGATCCTCCATGAGTTTCTGCAAACAAAAGAAGAATTCTTTTTGAAGGCTCTTTCTTAAGTGAGCCTTTTTTATTATTTTCATGTTGGTTTTCGAGCGGTCTAGCAGCTACTAATTACTAACGGGTTCTTCCTTGATGAGTTTTTGGTTGGTGAAAATCCATGTGGATCAATCGTATAGGCTCTCCTAGTTTTGAAGCTCATCCTATCAAAGTTTTGCCGAATTTCTCTAAAAGAACATCATCACAAAAAGAGAGAAAGCATGCATCAACTCGTAATGGTCTAAACTTAGATGCTAGGTTTCTTTTATAAGCTTTATAAACCTAAAAGTGTCTTTGGAATGTTTTAACCTAGATTATACCAATCATGGCATGCTTAGGAGATCCTTAGGTTAACTTTATGTTTTGAAATTCCGCCTTGCAATGTTTGCATGTTCAATGACTGTCTTGAGTAACCAGCAATTATATCGGAGTCTGCCTTATGCTATGCATGGTTATTAATGATGTGTTAAAATGTGATTTTCTATGAATTGAATAAAGTATGATATGCATGACTTAGGATTCAATTCTTATTATAGAAAATGATGTGATAACTAGATTAAGGTTTTGCTTAAACTTAGTCTATATGATTATAATATTAATTAGCAATGTTTTAATACTTCACTTAATTAAAGAATGAAATAGTTATCCATGGTACAAGGAATCGAAGTGCCCCTGGTTATTTTGGCAATGATTGGACTTGGCCTCTCATTCACTTCAAGTGGGGCCTCTCCTACCTAGAAATCTCCATCGGTATTAGACTCAAAAGTACCCAAGGGACTTTTATGACTTAGTCGATTTCTAGTATGGGAATTAGATTCCACATATGGTTTTACAAATGTAGTTTAAGTTGTTAAACTAAAACTTATAGATATAGGTGCAAAGAGTTAAACATGGACCTTCTTACTTTTTCATGCTATGCGGAGACTTGGCATCATGCAATGATTATGTTATACAAGTCCAAAGCATATTCCCTTAGAGTAAATAATTCCAAATATCCCAGAATTAAAATTTTCATAATCATATCCATCATAGAAGACCTAGACTAGGGCATGATAAGCGGAACAAATAAAATCCCAACCACAATATTAAGGCAGTATATAGTCTTCCTGTCATAAGTCATGATACAAACCTTATTAACGGATGTAAGAACATGTAAAACATGCCTTCCCTTAACATGTGTTTGGTGATGAGACGAGATGTGGTTAAAGCCATAACTAAAATCGATTAGTTGTCCATATTATTGGATCAAATGCCAAATTGGAGACACATTTGAGGAGTCATACAACTGGGTACGCACGTCTTGAGAAAGAGAACTCAAATGGATTAGCAATTGCAAGAGATGCAAATGGACAGGTTTCAACCGTGGTTATCTTATTGTGGCTTGACCTGCAATAGTGGGGGTCATGATGAGTGGCTATGGATGCTACCTACTAAGGAAATTGATTCAAACAAATTTCTCAAATTTAAATAGAAGGGGCTATTTGAATGTTGAGAATAGTAGAAATTTTGGGTACAATTTATGTCCTTATATTAAAGATATTTACATATACTAATGTCTAAACAAATTATATTCTATATCTAGGTTGAATAATGAATCAGAACATAAGTCTCCATCCGATACTTGACAATATACATTTTGACGACTAGTTTAAAGCTCTTAGAAAGGAGCTTGAGAAAAGCCACATGGATTATGTTCTAGATAATTCAAAACCAGTCAGTCCTAATGTTGAGGCTTCTATACAAGAGAAAGAAGCATATCTTAAGAAAAAGAAGGATGCTTTCATGGTGTCACTAGTGATGCTCGAAACCATGAGTTTGAAGCTTAAGAAATAGCATCACAGTATGGACCTAAAATCCATGTTGATTCATCATAGAGAACTTCATGAGGGCATGAGAGTTTAATGGAATGAAATATTCAAATTTCTCTATAACTCTAGGAGAGACGATGGGATCCTGGCCACTAAGCAATGGATAGAATACTTACAATATTGAACGAGATTTTCTAAGATAGGAATCAAAATAGATTCTAACCACTACATACAGCTTATGAAAAAAATTATGTCTGTTAAATATTCACCCTTTGTGAAGATTATCTCATGTCAAGGAAGTCTAGCAAGACATCTGAGTTTATTAGGAAATTTAGAACTTTTGAAGAAGGTCTAAGGGTGAGAGGGACATGTACCTTGGCAAGTAGAATTTGTGCTAAAGGTAATGGTTTAAAACCCATCAATAGGAAGGTCAAGAATGTGGTTATTGAAAAGGAGAAACCGAAAAGAATATGTTTCGTATGCGGAAAGCCTGGACACTGGAAATGTGGTTGAAAAGCTTTGATTTCAAAATAAATGAAGAAGAAGCCAAGTGAGGCATCTACTTTCAGATATTTTCATGATAGAGAGTTTCTCTACAGTTTCTTATGAGTCTACTTGGGTATTAGATACTAGTTGTGGTACTTATATTTGTACTTCTATGTAGGGATTACGGAACATTAAGAGGGTTGCAAGGAGGGAAATTGACCTAAGAGTTGGAAATGGAGCATGGTTTGCTGCAACAGTTGTAGGGACATATAGCCTTCATTTTCCTAGTTGCCTAGTTTTAGTTTTGAACAATTGCTATTATATTCCGGCTCTCACTAAGAATATTATTTGTGTTGCACTTTTAGCAACAGAGGGATTTGAAATTTTACTTTCTAATAATAAATGTAAAATTCAACGTGATAATGTTCTTTATACAATTGGAAAATCTATGGATGGCATTTACATTCTAGATTCTAAAACCGAAATTCTAAATATGAACATTATTCACAAATGGAGATTAGATAATGAGGAATCCTCATACTTATGGCACTGTCATATAGGCTACATAAATGAGACTCGCTTAACTAAGTTACATAAATGTGAAGACTTAGGCCTAATGGAATGGGTGTCCTATGGTGCATGTGATCCTTTTTTAAAGGGGAAGATGACTAAGAAACCTTTCAAAGGAAAGGGACAACATGCCACTAGTACTTTGGAAATAATACATTCCAATGTATGTGGTCCAATGAGTGTTAAGACACATGAGCATTTCATCTACTTCATAATCTTTATCGATGATTACTCGTGATATTTTTATTTGTACCTTATGAGGAATAAGTTTGAAAGTTTTGAGAAATTCAAAGAGTTCAAGATAAAAGTATAGAAACAACTTGGGAAAAGTGTCAAGATCCTTCAATCTGATCGAGGTGGTTAATACTTAAGCCAAGAGTTTCAGGATTATCTAAGGGATAATGGTATTTTATCCCAGTGGACACCTACTTATACACCCCAACATAATGGAATGTTAGAAAGGAGGAATCAAACCCTACTCAATATGGTTCAATCCATGATGAGCTAAGCAGAACTCAGCAGTTTTGGGGTTATGCACATGAGAGCGCAATTTATATTCTAAATAGTGTGCCCTCTAAATCAGTTGATAGAACTCCATACGAGTTATTTTATGGTAAATAATCTACTCTTTGTCACTTAAAAGTTTGGGGATTTCCTGCTTACGTTAAGAGGACAAATTCAGATAAGCTGGGTGGTAAGTCTGACAGGTGTCTATTTGTAGGTTACCCTAAGGAGACTATAGGGTATACATTCTTTGATCCCAAGGAAAAAAAAGACCTTGTTTCTAGAAATGCTCAATTCCTTGAGAAAGAGCATATACATGCGAAAGCTAGTGGGAGCAATCTTTAGCTGAGCACTCAAGAAGATTAAATAGATAATCAACTAATTTTACTTACACCAGTTACACAAGAAAGTATAAGCATGGAACATCCTATTATAACACCAACATCATGTAGGTCAGGCTGGGCAATATGGGTTTTTCATCTCTGATGATAAAAATCTCTTCCTTTTGGAGGATGATGAGCCTAGGACTTACAAGGAGGCAATGGAAGGCTTAGAATTCGACAAATGGCTTTCATCTATGCAATTGGAGATAGATTTCATGTAAAAAAATCAAGTCTTGAGCTTGATCCATGCTCCAAGTGGATTAGGCCCATACGATGTAAGTGGGTTTTCAATCAGAAACTGACATGGATGGTAACATAGTTACCTATAAAGCAAGGTTGGTTGCAAAAGGGTACAATATAAAAGAAGTAATTGATTATGATGAAACCTTTTCACCGGTGGCCATTATGAAGTCTATTAGGATACTCCTTGCCATCGCCGTTCATTATGATTATGAGATTTGGAAGATGGATGTGAAGACAGCATTCCTTAACTAGAATCTGGAAAGTGTTTATGGCACAACCCGAGGGTTTTACATCCAAGGATGGCTCAAAGGTATTCAAGTTGCATAAGTCCATTTATGGACTTAAGCAAGCATAAAGGAGTTGGAATATTAGGTTTGATGAGAAAATCAATAAATTATTTTTGTGTCAAAAGCTAATGAGCTATGTGTATAAGAAAGCTAGTGGGAGTGCGATCGTTTTCCCTGTATTATATGTCGATGACATATTATTAATAGGAAATGATATTCCTTTTCTTCAGATAGTTAAGTCATGGTTGTCAAAGAAATTCTCCATAAAAGACCTTAGAGAAACTGCTTTTATACTTGGTATAAAGATCTACAGAGATAGATCCAAAAGATTGCTAGGTCTTTCGCAAAGTACATACATAGACAATGTTTTAGCTAGATTTCACCTTTAGTAGCCAAGAAAGGGTTATCTCTCAATGTCTCACGAGATTAACCTTTTTAAATCTGAGTGTCAAGAACACAAGAGGAGGGATTGTGCATGAATGGAATACCCTATGCCTCAGCGATAGGTTCTATCATGTATGCTAAGGTATGCACTTGGCTTGACATCTCACATGCATTGAGCATCATGAGTAGTTTTCAATCTGACCCAGGTGAGAAGCACCGGATGGCTGTTAAAACTATCCTCAAGCACTTATATGAGACTAAGGATGTGTTTTTAGTATATGGACCGATATGACTTTTCAGTCTAATAGGGATTATTATAAATCCTTGTCAGGTTATGTGTTTATGTTAAATGAAGGGCACTTGTATGGAAAAGTTTCAAATAGGATACGATAGCCGATTCAAACACAAAACCTGAGTACATAGCTGCTTCAGAAGCAGCTAACTAAGTTGTCAAGCTTAAGGCATTTATTGGTGATCTTGGTATGGTGTCCAACATTGTAAATCCAATAGTGGTCTATTACGATAACAATGGGGCTATTGCTCAAAGAAAGGAACCACGGTCTGGTCAGAAAAAATGGACAGACTAGCATGTGTAGGGTTACTCCTTGTATTAGATCTAAGCAACCGATCTCACTAGCTGAAGGTGGTACATTGAGTTAACAAATGGTCATATTCGGGTAATACATTAGAGACGTCTATAAGATAGATACTCAGAAATAACTATATCCATGTGTTGGTGTTATGTCTTATTGTAGTAGCTATACAAGTATCCTCAGTCTTGAGATACTGGTTACCTTATGTAGGAGTTTCTATACTTTGGGTCATACTTATTCATTCCCTAGTGATTAGGATGACAAGGGTGATTATGGGTATAATGATGACTATATATTGGTAAGCTAAGTAGTCAAGGTAGGATCGTTCCTTATATAGTGATATAATGGAGAAGTACCTTAGGGCCCCTTGTTGAAGTGACAAATTCATAAACCTTTAATCATAGTATAAGATTGATAGAACGAGTTTCTAGTCAATCTTGATACATAAAATTTGAGTGTTGTTCTTCGTGAATAAGTATAATGCAAGGATAGCTAAAGCAATTACATGACCTAATAATTAATTCGAGCTCAATAAACTAGAAGGTACTTCACCTGATAGAAGGAGTGTAATCTATTGGTTAGTACTGCAAAATCAGATCAAGTCACAAGCACATGATGTTCCATGTATTAGGGGATCATACGCCTTAGCTAGAAAGCCTATTTAATCGCCTAGAACTATCGGGTTCCATATGGGTCCGAAACACTAAGCCTAAAAGTTACTGGATTGGAAACCAAGTTTACTTTAACCTCTAGCGTATCAATAATTTTGGATCCTATGAGGTCAGACACTTTGGGATTTTATCAGACTAAGTAAACAACTTATAGACTGGGTCTATGCCAAAAATTTAAGTTGCTGAATTTGTTAGAAGAATTATTAATTGGTTGGACCGAATTAATAATTAAAAGGAATAAAGAGTAAATGGAAAAGTTACACGGAGCGTAGAATGTGATTTTTCCCCATTGTGAGTGAGCCCCAAATGAACATGGGATGTTCAGAGTGGGGCTTGTGCGGCTGCGGCTGCGGTGACAACCCACACGCGATAGTGGGATGCAGGCTTGCAAGCGCTACCTAAGGCAGTGCTTCACAGCCTACTGCACAAGCCTGCTTGCACACAGCCTACGTGCTCTACACAAGATCGCAAGCTCGGCCTGCACCACAAGGTAAGCCTGTTAGGGCTTACCTTGTTGCGGTAACCAGCGGGTCATAATGACCCACTCAACCAACCTGATGTCGGATGGGAATATTCCCATCCCATGTAGACTTTTAGGGGGAGTCTAACACTCCCCCTTTTTACCTATAAATAGGCATCCGGTTCCTCTCTTTATTCACAACGATGAATATATTTCTTCACCTCAGCTTTTCTCTCTGAGTTTGACATCCTTTTCTTCTTTTGTTGTGTGAGATCTTCCATTGAGTATCTCCAAACAATTGAAGAATTCTTTTTGAAGGCTCTCTCTTAAGTGAGCCTTCTTGATTATTTTTGGGTTTGTTTTTGAGCCATCTAGTAGTTATTGTTTACTTATGGGTTCTTCCTCAATGAGGTTTTGGTCGATGAAGATTCATGTTGATCAATAATAGATGCTCTCCTAGTTTTAAAGCACGTGCTAATGAAGTTCTGCCTAATTGCTTTAGGGAACACCATCACTAAAAGAGAGAAAGCACACGTCAACTAGTAATGCTATAAACTTAGATGCTAGGTTTCTTTTATAAGCTTTATAAACCTAAAAGCATCTATGGAACATTTTAACCTAGATTATATAAATCATGACATGCTTAGGAGATCCTTAGGTTAATTTTATGTTTTTAAATTCCACCTTCCATTATTTGCATGTTCAACCAGCACCCTTAGCACATAATCTCTAATGAAGCAATGTCTAATGTTGACATGCTTCAACTTGCCATGCTGAACTGGATTTTTTGATAGGTCAATTACGCTCTTGTTATCACACGTAACTTTGAGACACATAGACTTTATACCATAATCTTCAATTGCTTCTTGATCCATAGCAGTTGTGCTAGACAACTACCTGCTACCATGTACTTAGTGCAACAGAAGTTTGCTTTTTCCTATACCATGAGACTAAACAATCTCCAAGAAAATGACATCCTCTTATGGTGCTTTTCCTCTAAAGCTTATCTTTGCATTATTTAGCATTTATGAATCCTCTTGGAGTGAAATTTGAGCTGTTAGGATACTACATACATGCTTCAATAGAGCCTTGCAAATATTTGAGAATCCTTTTCACAATTGCTAGATGTGATTCTCCAAGGTCAGCTTAATAATGAGCATAGTAGCACATAACATACTATATGTCAAGAATACTAGCTATAAGATAAAGAAGAGAGCCTATGATTCCTCTACAGAAATTGGTATTTACAGCTTTTCTAGCTTCATCTTAACTTAAGATAGTATCAGTGGTCATGGGAGTGGACATTGGCTTCGAATGATCCATGTCAAACTTCTTTCTTTAGCATACTTTGCTTGATTGATGAAGATTCCATCTTCACTCTGCTTGATTTGAAGACCAAGGAAAAAGTTGAGCTCTCCCATCATTGACATTTTGAACTCGCTTTTCATCTGCTTGCTAAACTCATTTCACAGCTTCTCATTAGTTGCTCCCAATATTATATCATCCCCATAAATTTGGATAAGCAACACATCATCTTTCCTGTGCCTGATAAACAGAGTTGTATATGCTTTTCATCTTTCATAGCCTTTGCTGATAAAAAAAATTAGCCAACCTCTCATACCAGGCTCTTGGAGCTTGCTTTAATTCGTAGAGAGCTTTCTTCAATTTGAAGACATACTTAGGATTCTTCAGATCATCAAAGCCTGGAGGTTAGCGAAGATAAACTTCTTCTTGAAAGAATCCATTTAGGAATAAGCTTTTAACATCCATTTGAAATAATTTAAACTTCATATGAGATTCAAAAGCACACAATTCAAGCCAGGCTACAGGAGCATAAGTCTCATCATAGTCAATTCCTTCTTACTGATTGTAGCCTTTGGCAACAAGCCTGGCCTTATACCTAACAACAGAGCCATCTTCATCAAGCTTATTCTTGAAAACCCATTTGGTGCCGATAATTGATTTCCCTTTAGGCTTAAGAACTAGATCTGAAACATCATTATGTTTGAACTGATCCAGCTCCTCTTACATTGCGATCATCTAATAATCATCTCTTTATGCATCTTCAAACTTCTTGGGTTTAATCAATGAGATGAAATCATGATGACTCATCATCCTGTTGAGCTAACCTATTGTCATAACTAGATTATGAATAACATCAACTATGCTGTCGAGTGAATGATTATAATGAGTACTAATCTCCCTCGGTAAACTTGGATCAGTAGCTGGAGGATCTACAATAAGTTGTTGAGGTGGAGCTTTATCTTCGCCATCGTAGAGTTGATAGAGAGATCATCGTCTTCTTTGACTTCCTCAGCTTTTGGTTCTTATGCTAGGTTGGGCAACTTAGAGAGTCACATGCTGAGCGGATTTGCTTGTTGGGTTACTCCTTCATCTTCATCAGATGGATGTCCATCTACGTTGTTAGTTTCATCAAAATCTACATGCATAGACTCCTTTGATAGGCCTTTTCATTTGACTTATATTCTATATGGCCTGCTATTAGTTGAGTATCCCAGAAAGATACCTTCATCAAACTTAGGTTCAAACTTACTTAACTGCTCCTTGGTGTTAAGAACAAAGAACTTACAACCAAATGATCTGAGATGACAAATCTTAGGCATGTGCCCATGCCAAACCTCATAGAGTGTTTTCTTTAGAATTTGGCGATTTAAAACCTGATTGAAGATATACCAAGCTCTTTTAACAGGTTTTTCCTAAAAGTACTTTGGTTGATTGTTATAATTCAACATAGATCGAGCCATTTTATCTATGGTTCTATTCTTCCTTTCTACAACCCCATTTTGTTGAGGAGTATAAGGAGAAAACAAGTTGTGATTAATGCCATGTGCTAAATGGAATTCTTTGAAACCAAGTTCTTGAATTCACATCCATGATCACTTCGAATTCTAGTGATTTTAATTACTATTCGTTCATTATCCGATTACTGTGCTTGATAAATGATTCATATGTTTCATCTTTGCTACTTCGCAAGACTAACCAAATGAATCTCGTGAAGTCATCTACAACCACAAATGAGAATCTCTTACAACCCAAGCTCATGGGCTGAACTGAGCCTAAAAAATCGAGGTAGAGGAGATCCAACGGTTGCTTAGTTACTACATGATTTACTGACCTAAATGATTTCTTAACCTGCTTACCTAGTTGGCAATCTAAGAAAAGTTTATCCTTCTTCAAAGCTGATATTGGGTAAGCCCACAACTAATTTCTTTTTTGCCAGTTTGGAAAAAATGTTCATATTTATATGACCCAACCTTCTATACCAAAGCCAGAAATTATCCTCCTTAGATACAAGACACACATTAGTGGAGTCAGGTAATAAATCAATCATATACACATTATTGATTCTAGGAGCGAAGAGAATAGTTGAGTCAGTCTTACAATCAATAACTGAGCAACCTATTGAGTTGAATGTAACCTTTATGCCTTTGTCACAAAGCTAGGATACACTAAGCAAGTTTAACTTGAGTCCCTTGACCAGAGAAACCTCTTCGATTGAAGGAGAGACACAAACACTGCCATAGCCCATAATCTTGCCTTTTTAGTTATCTCTGAACCTAACACTTCCATTTCTTTTGTACTTTAATGAGATGAACTAACTTTCATCTCTCGTTATCTGCCTTGAGCATCCGCTATCCAAATACCACATTCTAGATTCATCAGCGGATCCAAGGCTCGCTTGCAAAATAATTACGTTTTCTTAGGTACCCATGCTCTTGAGCTGGGTCCTCCATTGTTACAGTGCTTAAGTTACTCATCGTACTCAACATAATAACCATTTTTAGGCTTACAAAGAATGGTAGCATGTCCAGCTTTTGCATAAAATCAACACACTATTTTTGCTTTGGGTTTACTAGCTTCCTTCCTTTTAGAAGAATTCTTCCTCTTAGAATTGCAAGTTTGGTTATTCCATGTTTGACTGTTGGTTGGAGGAGGAAGCCGTTCCTTCTTCAAAGCTGTTATCTCAGTAGTCAACTCATCTAATTTCTTAGTGTGTTTGATGGCATTACATTCATGATACTCAACTTTTTCATGAAGAAAGTGGATATAAAGAGATAAGGAAGCAACAGTATCTTCCTGATCTTCTCTTCTCCTCACTAGCTGCTTGATGTTCTTTCCTAACTTATTAGTCAGTTTCATAACATTAAAGAGTACCTGGGTAAACTCTTCGATAGACAAAGGAATTTCAAAATGTACCTCTGGTTGAGGAGATTTTCCTTTGCTATGCTCAACTTCAGAGTCAGCAGCAGTTTGACAACTATTTGAAGCAAATGCTGAGCCTTCGCCTTTATCATTCTCTATTTCCATCAAGAAGATGTTAGGGGAATTAATTGCTTCTTCATTAGATGATGAAGATTCTTCTAAATCACTCTAAGTGGTAGCAATTGCCTCATTCTTCTTAGCAAACATCTTCTTGTATCTATCGTTCTTAGTATTTGGATAGCTCGACTAGATATGGCCTTTTTCTCCACAACTAAAGCATTTGATATCTTTGTTATGTTCCTTCTTGAGTCCTTTCTCAACTCCTCGTTGGTGCTAAGTTGAATTGATTTTAGCATGAAACATCTTCTTGTTGAACTTCTCGTCCTTCTTCATTAAGCATTTAAAACTCCTTATCAAAAGGGATATTTTCTTATCAAAATCGCAACTTGTGAATTCATTAGAAGAATCAGCTTTTGGTATAATGGCTTTGCCCTCTCTCTCCTTGCCTTTACTCCTTCTAGAGTAATCGATAATTTCCTCAGGCTCATCTCCTAGGTCAGTAGGGTGCCTACCAGCTCATCATAGCCATAGGTTTTAAGATCATGAGCCTCCTCGATCATGCTCTTCTAAGCATCCCACTCTAAGGTAAGAGTGTGTATACTGTTTGATCAACTTTAGCTTTCACTTGCATACCTTACAACTTTGCTTTGTTTTCTACTTATACTTTTTATTTTAAAGTTTATGATATGTCTATGTGTCATATTGTGTATTTCGTGTTGAGTCTTTTACATTAATCAAGTTATATGTTTTTGAGTTAACTTTAAGATTGTGTATAACCACTGGATCTGTGATTATAACACTATTTAGTGAGCTAACATTTTTGGAATGGTAACTTGCTAAACATGGCTATGTGAGAGCAACATGTACTAAGCATAGTACTATTGTTATCCAGGTTTATATAATCATCTTAATTCATTTGCACTAGATTTAGAAAAGTCATTTCTTGTGTTTCTCTGCGGTGAATAATTGAATATCTCAATGTCTAGAACTGAATCTGTTAAAGTAGTCTAGTGTACAAAATATCTTTGATTAGTTTGCATGTTTTATTTGCTATACTTGTTCGTAAGGATAATCTATACCGATTTCTTCTATTCTAATCTATATATACATTTATTTATTTATTTACCATCATATCCCACAAACCCAACAACAATAAAATTATCTATTTTATTTTCTTTGTTCTGTTACTCTTGTTGGTCTTTAGAACTAGTTCCTTCTCTATGGGTTCGATATCTTTTAAAACTACATCGCAACTATATAATTACAATTATCATCATTTTTCTATTTTATAAGTGGTATTGAAAACACATGTACTTTAAATTAAAAATCTTGCGACTAATTTATTAAACTTTTCAGTAGAAAAGTGGCGAACAAGTTTTTGGAGCCATTTCCGGGGAAGACAAGTGCGTTTCTAGAGATTAAATTACTAGAGTAAGGTATGTTTTTATTTTGCTTTTATTTTATTTATATATTGGTTTGTTATTTTATTTTGTTTTGAGTTAAAATGTTTGCGAACATGCATTAGGATATGTTTTGTGGAGATTACATGATTGATAATCTAATTGATACATGCGTAAATGAAATTTGTCATGTTATATCTCATGAAGAGTCAACATCTGAATCCCTTGAAAATTTAGAATATTCCTCTGAAATCGAAAAATTAGTTAGAGAAGATGAACCTACACCACCTTCTATAGATTAACCACCCTTAGTAGAATTGAAGCAATTGCCTAGTCATATGAAGTATGCATCTTTAGGAAATAACAATACCCTACCCATTATCGTTTCTAGTAAGTTATCTAATCTACAGGAAGAAGCATTATTAGAGACAATAAAGGGTAGAATTAGGAGTATTGGTTGGCAAATTTCCGATATTAAAGAGATTAGACCTAATATAGTAATGCATTCCATAAATTTGGAAAATGATAGTAAAATGCAAAGAAGATTAAACCCTCACATGAAGGAAGTTATTAAAAAGGAAATTATTAAGTTGCTAGATGCAGGAATTATCTATCCGATTTTAGATAGTGAGTGGGTTAGCCCTATTCAATGTGTTCTAAAAAAAGGAGATATTACTGTAGTTCAGAATGAGAAGGGTAACTTAGTCCCCACTAGGACAATAACTAGATGGAGAGATTGCATAGACTATAGAAAATTAAATGCAGCCACTAGAAAAGACCATTTCCCTTTACCGTTTGTAGATAAAATGTTAGAAAGGATATCAGGTCATGCATTTTACTATTTTCTTGATGGATTCTCTAGATATTTTCAAATTCATATCAAGCAAGATGACCAAGACAAAACCACTTTTACATATCCATTTAGTACATTTGCTTATAGAAGGATGCCTTTTGGGTTGTGCAATGCTTCGGCTACTTTTCAGAGGTGTGTTTCTGCTATTTTTAGTAAGTATGTAGAGGATATTATGGAAGTTTTCATGGATGATTTATCTGTATATGGAGATTCTTTTGAAAATTTACTAGAAAATTTGGACAAAGTACTTGCTAGATGTGAAGAAACTAATTTTGTATTGAATTGGGAGAAATGTCATTTTATGGTTAATGAAGGTATAGTTTTAAGTCATAAGATATATTAGAAGGGAATTAATGTAGATATAGCAAAAACTGAGATTATCAAGAAAACACCTCCTCCCATAAAATGTTAAGGGAATAAGATCATTTCGAGGCCATGCTGGATTTTATAGAAGGTTTATTAAGAACTTTTTGGTTATAGCTAAACCATTAACTAATTTATTAGTTAAAGATGTGAAATTCAATTTCTTCGATGGCTGTTTAAAAGCTTTCAACACTTTAAAAAAAGAATTAGTTTCAGCACCCATAATTGCGAAACCAAATTAGTCTCTGCCATTTGAATTGATGTGTGATGCTAGTGATGTTGCGGTGTGTTGTGTATTAGGCCAAAGGTATGAAAAGAACTTGAATGCAATTTACTATGCGAGTCACATTTTATCCTCTGCACAATTTAATGACACTACCATGGAAAACTTACAAAACCCAAGCCACCACAACCTTCAAAAAGCTTACAAAAATTCTGAAATTTCTTCATCTTCACTCTTCAACATTCAACTTTTTTTTTCTTTTAACCTTTCCACTTCAAAAAAAATCAAGATGCTTTTGAAGAAATCTACAAATAGGAGAGAATGCTAAACATACCAAGAGGAGTATGGTTGTTCTTTCCCTTTAAGGATAAGAGAAGAGGGCAAGCCCTACCAAAAGCTTAGCAAATAGGATATCACGGGGATGATATTCCTCGATATGGTCTTCTTGGAAACATTGAATCTCCGTAGAGAGATGGAGGCTTATCTTTTTGCTCTTGGACTCGCAAAGTTTGTTGATTTGCTTTTTCCACAAAATCGAGATTGGATTCTCGAATGTCTAGTGACATTTGACTATGAAGATGCAAGAAAAAGGGTGATAAAATTCCGCAATCAAGGTAATCAATATACCATGATGAGGGATATGATGGATACTTGGTTTGGGTTTGAAGTTGAAAAATCATCAACCATGATGGACTCTTTTCAACCAAATCAAGTTTGGGTATAATTGACCAGTAAGCATTCTTTTAATGCTAAAAAATCTCCAAATAAACTCATTATGGATAATTGTATTCTTCTCCTTCACAAATACCTTACAACTTCGGTATTCTATCAAGTGGAAAATACAAAAGTCCAATGAAGAGATTTGTTTTGTTTTTTTCATGTGCGATAAAAAGGCAAGAGGTGGAGTTTGTGGAGATTAATTGGGAAATGATGAAGAAGAATTCAACTAGCATGAGAAACAAGATTGGGGTGGCCGAAATCATCACCGCCATTATTCTAGGTGTGTGACAAGAACTCCCATATGCTCAACAACTGGGCGAATAATTTCGTTACATGGATGGAAGTTATTTGAAAAATGCCAAACTAATTCAAGAGAATGATAGTGAATATTCATTCTACTCCTACGCCAACCATGCCAAGAAACTAATCACATCTCATGAAGAACCTTCTGGCCCCTCCGACCCAACAGCTAGACACCGCCTTGGTAAAGCTCCAATGATTGAAGTAGAAGAAGATGAAGAGGAAGGTGAAGCTGTAGAGGATTGGAAGGCAAGCATGCAACAAAAATTGGACAATTTCCAAGCGAAACTTGGAGTAATGAAAAAGGACATGAAAATTCTAAAGAAGAGTAATAAATTGATGCTTCGAAAATTACTTTCTTTCTTTAGAAAACAAAATTGTCAATTTACTCCTAGTCTCCCGGATTCTCCTTCGCATTGAAATGGGTTTTTTCCTTTCTGTATTTCTCTTTTTCTAATTTTTAGACTAGTTCATTATTTTTCATTTTTATGTTTTTCTTTAAGTTAAAGTCTTCCATAATGAGGACATTTTGTTCATTAGTGTGGGGGGCGTTTGCAAACCAATCCCGAAAATCCAAAAAAATTAAATAAAATAAAAAAACTTGAAGAATTTGAAAATTTTTCTTGATTTATTGTTATTTATACATTATCCATACCTATACTATACTAAAATTTGTCCAAGATTATTTTGAGTGTTAGGCATTTCAATTTTTATGTTAGTGCGTATTTCGAACAAAAAGTTTCTAGTATGACCACATGGTTGAAAGTGTGAGCGTTTTTAGCACAACATTTATCAATTTGGCAAGGATGAGTGGTGAGTTACATTCAAAAGCAACATTCCAAGTAATTTTCGATATACATTTCAATGCAACATGAATTAGTATAAGTTGTATAGTTTTAGTTTAATGCTACCTATAAGTTTAAGTA
>CATIWQ010123455.1:0-15315 GCA_949673415.1 Euphorbia schlechtendalii | reverse complement strand
TATCTATATAAAATTTTTACTTAGTTTTAAATTACCTATTTACTTTATTTATTTAGTGTATTGTGTAAATAAATTCACCATACCTTATTTAAATAATATTTTTTTAATTTTTAGAAAATCTGGTTCGACCACCGATTTAATCCGGTTGAACCTTAAATCCATGAACCACCCTCTTCACCTGTTTGATGGCCGGTCCGGTTCTGAAAACCATGGTTAAAATAATAAATAAGAGTGAGAATTATGGACAAGACAAGAAAAGAAAAAAAAAAGGAATTTAAATTCGTGATGTGTCAAGCATTGTAGTTGTTTTAATCCAACCACGAGTACGTCTTCATTGCCATATGATTATGAATCATTTGCTTTCGTCTAAGTAAATAAATTAAGTCACATTCTTTGTAAAAGTACATTTATTTTCTAGGGAAGTTGTTATAAATGTATTTTTTGAGTAAATTATTTACTAATTTAATTTATATCTTTGCATTTTATAATCATTAAAATTTGATTTTTACCTTGTACGTTCCTTATTTAATTATCAACTGATGATGTCACGGATGATGTCATTTTCTTTTTTTAATTTTCTCATCTTATTTTGCAATTATCTTTTGAACCGTTTATTTGTTTGACATGCCATTTTAGAATTTTTTGTTTATCTCATTTTTATCTTCATAACGCCATCCATTGTGATATACTTTTTCGAAATTTTTTTCCAACTATCCAATTTTGGTAGAAAACAGGTAGCTACTACGTAGTTACCATGTTCCTACCATGTTGTTATATGCTTCTGTTTATTTGATTTTCAAGTTCATTTTCTTACCATGTTCCTACCAGATAGTTCTCCTGTCATGTTTAACTACTAAATAGTGCTCCTTTCATCAGTTATCTATCAGGAAACTACAGTAATATTTCCAGAGTTGTCATTTTTTACTTCCTACCATGTCCCTCCCATGTTCCTACCATGTTGTTATCTGATTCTGTTTTGTTTAATTTTCAAGTTCATTTTCTTACCATGTTCCTATTAGATAGTGATCCTATCATGTTTAACTACTAGATAGTGCTCCTTTGATCAGTTATCTATCAGGAAACTATAATAATATTTACAGAGTTGTCATTTTTTACTTCCTACCATGTCCCTACCATGTTCCTACCATGTTGTTATCTGCTTCTGTTTTGTTTGATTTTCATGTTCATTTTCCTACCATGTTCCTACCAGATAGTGCTCCTGTCATGTTTAACTATTGGATAGTACTCTTTTCATCAGCTGTCTATCAAGAAACTACAGTAATATTTCTAAAGTTGTCATTTTTTACTTCCTACCATGTCCCTACCATGTTCCTACCATGTTGTTATCTAATTCTGTTTTGTTAGATTTTCAAGTTCATTTTCCTACCATGTTCCTACCAGATAGTGCTCCTGTCATGTTTAACTACTGGATAGTGTTCCTTCATCATTTATCTATCAAGAAACTACAATAATATTTCTAGAGTTGTCATTTTTTACTTCCTACCATGTTCCTACCATGTTGTTATCTGCTTCTGTTTTGTTTGATTTCAAGTTCATTTTCCTACCATATTCCTACAAGATAGTGCTCATGTCATGTTTAACTACTGGATGGTGCTCTTTTTATCAATTATCTATTAGGAAACTATAGTAATATTTCTAGAGTTGTCATTTTTTACTTCAAACCATGTCACTACCATGTTCCTACCATGTTGTTATTTGCTTATATTTTGTTTGATTTTCAAGTTCATTTTCCTAACATGTTCCTACCAAATGGTGCTCTTGTCATGTTTAACTGCTGGATAGTGCTCCTTTCATTAGTTATATATCAGGAAACTACAATAATATTTCCAAAGTTGTCATTTTTTACTTCAAACCATGTCCCTACCATGTTGTTATTTGCTTTTGTTTTGTTTGATTTTGAAGTTCATTTTCCTACCATGTTCCTACCAGATAGCTCTTGTCATGTATAACTACTGGATAGTGCTCCTTTCATCAGTTATCTATTAGGAAACTACAGTAATATTTATAGAGTTATCATTTTTTACCTCCTACCATGTTGTTATCTGCTTCAGTTTTGTTTGATTTTCAAGTTCATTTTCCTACCATGTTCCTACCAGCTAGTGCTCATGTCATGTTTAACTACTGGATAGTGCTCCTTTCATCAGTTATCTATCAGGAAACTACAGTAATATTTTCAGAGTTGTCATTTTTTACTTCCTACCATGTCCCTACCATGTTCCTACTATGTTGTTATCTACTTCTATTTTGTTTGATTTTAAAGTTCATTTTCTTACCACGTTCCTCCCAGATAGTGCTCCTATCATGTTTAACTATTGGATAGTGCTCCTTTCATCAGTTATCTATTAGGAAACTATAGTAATATTTCTAGAGATATCATTTTTTACTTCCTACCATGTTGTTATCTACTTCTATTTTGTTTGATTTTTAAGTTCATTTTCCTACCTTGTTCTTACCAGATAGTGCTTCTATCATGTTTAACTACTGGATAGTGCTCCTTTTATCAGTTATCTATCAGGAAACTACAGTAATATTTCCAGAGTTGTCATTTTTTACCTCCTACCATGTTTTTATCTATTTCTATTTTGTTTGATTTTCAAGTTCATTTTCCTATCATGTTCCTACCAGATGGTGCTTCTATCATGTTTAACTACTGGATAGTGCTCATTTCATCAATTATCTATTAATAAACTACAATAATATTTTCAAAGTTGTCATTTTTTACTTCCTACTATGTTCCTACCATGTTGTTATCTGATTCTATTTTGTTTGATTTTCAAGTTCATTTTTCTACCATGTTCCTACCAGATTGTGCTCATGTAATGTTTAACTACTGGATAGTGCTCCTTTCATCAGTTATCTATCATGAAACTATAGTAATATTGCTAGAGTTCCCATTACATCCTACCATATATCAAATAGTTGAAATTTTTTTATCACAAAAGTATATCACAATGGATAGCATTTCGAAGATAAAAATGAGACGAACAAATAACTCTAAAGTGACATGTCCAAAAAATGAACGGAATAAAAGATAATGATAAAATAAGATGAGAAAATTAAAAAAAAACATGACATCATCTGTGATGTCATCAATTGGTAATGGAGGAGTACAAAATAACTTAGAACGTATAGAAGGTAAGTTTGAAACTTATTTGGTTAAAATAGTTATGGACCAAAACTTTGGTTGATATAAATACTTAAAATCAATCTATTTATAAAATTTCCCCTATTTTCAATGTACATTCCCAATCTAATGGAATCAAATCAATGCTTCGTAGCCACTCCATCCCACGTAGGTAATTAATTTATTACCATGCCTTACATTGTTAAATCTTACTCTCTTAATTTCATTTAAAATTGTTTATCAAGACCAATGTTACATTAATTTAAAATAATAAAAATATTTATCTACCCTTACAATTTTTGTTAATTTGAAAATTGATTTATACTTTATTCTTTTTGTCATTTTCAATAAGCATTAAATACGTGTACAATGAACAAAATGTTTAAAAAGATACATCGAAATGAGAAAACAACATTTATTTAGAAATTTTTCTAAGGTCCTCAAATGACAATTATTATTAAATGTGATTTACTATTTTTTGAAAAACTCCCGGAGAGACGATGTGTCTCCCCGAAAGCTAAAAGATTGAGACGAGAGAAAATTTCAGGGTGAAGTCCCTAACTAGATTGGTTTCTTTGCTTGCTTACAAAACTCTCGCCTCTCTTTTATTAAAATAATCGTTTCATTCTCAATGTGAGCATAGAAAACAAAGGAGTGTAATTACAAAGCAAAAACCTCGAGTTAACAAAGATATCCGAGGTTGAAAAATAAAGCAATTGATTATTATAATGAAAAATAAATCAACATAAATAAAGACTCTTGGTAAAGATGTCTTCCGCACCCACGACACTGATAAGTGTATAATTACACTTATTATCATGATATTTTACTTATAAAACAATATGGTTTAAAGTCATTTTATACTTCATATAAAAGATATCATGTGCTTTGTAGTTGTTTTTTTATGCAAGTGTCCAAACTGGTGAATCTTGGGAGTAAAATGATCAAAGATGGAATTCTATGTAAAAAGAGTGAAAAAGGTGCAAAAAGATGCTTGGAACACTAGGAATTGGCTTAGGATCGAAGTTGTCAAAGATCGGTAAAGTTGCAAAGAAGAATCATGAAGAAAAGCACATGTCATGATCTTGACACCCATTCACGGTTGTGACTTGTCATCCTTCACAATCAGAGAGTTGGCAACTATTGTTCACGATCACAACATGTATATCACGCTCGCGACTTGTGACGGTTTTTGGATAACTCTTCTTAACTTTCAACCGTTGGATAAGAACGATCAACGGTCGTCAATCGCCATCAACTATCAAACGAAAAGACACCCTTTGGAAGCAATCCAATCATGAAAAGGTTCCTTTACATTGAAGATGAGGATGAAACCTTACATCCAATCACATTGAAGTGACGCAACCTTTCGCCAATGGACACGACTCTTTGTTTGGATAGACGCAACCCTTCGCACTCTATAAATAGAGTCCCAAACCAACCATTTTTGTGGGGCAATGAATTGTAGTGTGTGTGTAACGTGTATGCATAGATAGAGAGTGAAAATTGTATAGATTTTGCTACATTCAAAGTGTTAGTGAGAAAAATGTATAAGTGATTCGATTCTTATTTCGATCACTAGATTTCTCCACAAATTCGAGCGATTATTGTATGAATGTAATTGCAAAGCACTTATCAATAAAAGTTTCTATTCTTCGACATTCATTTGTTTAATATTCACAAAGAATAGCATCCTCGCGGAGGTTCTATACAAGTAGAGACCGAATTTAAAGTAGACACAGGAATTGAGGGAATTGACGACTCCCATTAAAAGAGTGGATACGGTTTGATCAACTTTAGCTTTCACTTGCATACCTTACAACTTTACATTATTTTCTACTTGTACTTTCTAATTCAAAGTTTATGATATGTCTATGTGTCATAATGAGTATTTCATCTTGCTTCATTTATATTAATCAAGTTATATGCTTTTGAGTTGACTTTAAGAGTTATTTCGAGGTCAACAAGATTGAGTTTTTAGTCTGATAGGGATGATTATAATCCTAGTCAGGTTGTGTGTTTATGTTAAAAAGAGGGGTAGTTGTTTGGAAAAGTTTTAAACAAGATACGACTGCCGTTTCAACTATAGAATCTGAGTACTTAGCTGCTTCAGAAGTGGCTAACCAAGTTGTCTAGCTTAAGGGATTTATTGGTGATCTCAGTGTAGTGACCATCATTGTAAATCCAATAGTGGTCTATTGCAATAACAATGGGGCTATTGCTCAAACAAAGGAACCACGGTCTCGTTAGAAAAATAGACATGTACTTTGAAAATACCATCTCATTCAAGAGATAATAGCCAAGAAAGATACATCCCAACGAATTAGAATCTAGCCACTGGGCTAACTAAGCCATTGACTCAGGTTAAACATGACCAGCATGTTAACAAGTATGACATGAAGCACATGGGTAATTGGCTCTAGTGCAAGTGGGAGATTGTTAGATATGATGTATGCCCTAGAAGCAATTAGGGTGATATATCTTTATTAGCTATAATGTATAAACGAATTTAGATTATTAATAATAATTATTAAGACATCTTTGTTGCTTGTCATTGCTTTTAAGTAATTCATGTATCTTGATAAGTTTATAATTACACTTATTATCTTGATATTTTCAATCATAAAATGATATGGTTTAAAGTCATTTTATACTTCATATAAAAGATTTCACGTGGTATGTAGTTTTTTTATGCAAGTGCAGAAACTAGGTGAATCTTGGGAGTGAAATGATCAAAGATGGAATTCTATGCAAAAAAGTGAAAAAGGTACAAAAAGATGCGCAGAATGCAAGGAATTGGCTTAGGATCGAAGTTGTCAAAGATCGGCAAAGTTGCAAAGAAGAACCATGAAGTAAAGCACATGTCACGATCGTGATTCTTGTTTGGGATTGGACAAATCACGCTCGTGACTTGTTGATAAGTGTATATTTACACTTATTATCATGACATTTTCAACATAAAACATTATGGTTTAAGTCATTTTATACTTCATATAAAAGATTTCATGTGTTATGTAGTAGTTTTTTTATGCAAATGCAGATACTAGGTAAATCTTGGGAGTAAAATGAACAAAAGTGGAATTCTATGGAAAAAGAGTGAAAAAGGTGCAAAAAGATGCGTGGAACTTAAGGAATTGGCAAAGGATCGAAGATGTCAAAGATCGATAGAAATCGCAAAGTGGAATCATGTGAAAAAGGAATGTCACGATCGTGACACATATATCGCGGTCTCGACTTGTTAACCTTCAAAACAGAAAGTTACCAACCAAGTATTCATGGATGTGACATACATTTGTGGTCACGACCTTGATGGTTTTTGGTTAACTCTTCTCTTCTTTCAACTGTTGGATAAGAACGATCAACCTCCATCAACAGCCATCAACTGTTAGATGAAAAGACACCTTTTGGAAGTCAACTAATCATGAAAAGGTGCATTTCCATTGCAGATGAGATCAAACCAATTCAACCAATCTCGATGAAGTGGTGCAACTCTTCACGAATGGACACGACCCTTTGTCCGAACAGATGCAACCCTTCGTACACTATAAATAGGGCTCCAAACTCCATAATTTCATGGTATTGTGTTGTGGTGTGACATATGGTATATGGTATGTAGTGTGGTATACGTGCATACATAGTTTTAGAGAGAAAATCGTGTAGATTTAGCTTCGTTCTAAGTTAGCGGGAAAATGTATAAGTGATTCGAACCTTATTTCGATCACTAGATTTCTGTACATAATCGAGCGATTGTTGTATAAGTGTAATTGCAAATCACTTATCAATAAAAGTTTCTGTTCTTCAATATTCGTTTATTCAATATTCACAAAGAATAGCATCCTAGCAGAGGTTCTGTACTAGTCGAGACTGAATTCAAAGTAGAAGCAGGAATTGCAAGAATTGACGACTCCCATTAAAAAGTGGATACGGTATGATCAACTTTAGCTTTCACTTGCATACCTTACAACTTTGCTTTGTTTTCTACTTATACTTTCTATTTCAAAGTTTATGATATGTCTATGTGTCATATTGTGTTTTTCGTGTTGAGTCTTTTATATTAATAAAGTTATATGCTTTTGAGTTAAATTTAAGAGTGATTTCGGGGTTAATAAGATTGTGTATAATCACTAGATCTGTGATTATAACGTTATTTAGTGAGCCAACATTTTTGGAATGGTAACTTGTAAAATATGGCTATGTGAGAGCAACCCGTACTAAGCATAGTATTATTGTTATCCAGGATTACATAATCATCTTAATTCGTTTGCACTAGATTTATCAAAGTCTTTCATGTGTTGCTCTGCGGTGAATAATAGAAAAGTCATTTCATGTAGTTAATATCTTTGATGATTTTGCATGTTTTCTTTGCTATACTTGTTCGTAGGGATAACTATACCGATTTCTTCTACTCTAATCTATTTATTCACCATCATATCTATTCACCACTTCTCTACTGATAAGTTTAATAGTTTGTTTACAAGATTCGGCTGTATATCAACAGTGCCAAAAACTTGTTCACGTAAAATATAGGTGTTGTCAATACCCCTTATCAAAATAGAAAAATGATGATAACTGCAAGTATACAGCTGCGATGTAGTTTTAAAAGATATCGATCCCACCGGAAAGGACTAGTTCTAAAGATCAACAAGAAAGATAAAATAAAGAAAATAAAATAAATTTGGTATTTTGGGTAGAAGGGTTAGAATGAAGAATGAGTAAATATAGGTATGAAAGATTAGAGAATCTAAATATATAGATTTTCCCTATGAAATAAGGATAGTAGAGAAAGAATACAAGTTCAACAAAGATGTTACGATTCACTAAACTAATCTAACAAAATCGGTTCTAAATACTCAGATGTTCAATTATTCACCGTAGAGCAACACATGAAATGACGTTTCTAAACCTAGAGCAAATGAATTAAGATGATTATATAAACCTGGACAACGTCAATACTATGCTTAGTATGAGTTGCTCTCACATAGCCATATTTAGCAAGTTACCATTCCAAAAATGTTGGCTCACTAAATAGCATTTTATCACAGATCTAGTGATTATACACGATATTGTTAACCCCGAAACTACTCTTAAAATTAACTCCAATGCATATAATTTGATTAATAAAAAGACTTAACATGAAATACACATCATATATGACACATAGACATATCATAAACTTCGAAATAGAAAGTATAAGCAGAAAGCAAAGCAAAGTTGTAAGGTATGCAAGTGAAAGCTAAAGTTGATCAAACTATATTCACTCTTTAATGGGAGTCATCAATTAACGCAATTCTTGCATCTGCTTTGAATTCGATCTCGGCCCATACAGAACCTCCGCTAGGATGCTATTCTTTGCGAATATCGAACAAACGAATATTGAAGAATGAAAACTTTTATTGATAAGTGATTTGCAATACAAAAATCGCTTGAGAATATTGAGAAATCTAGTGATTGAAACAATGATTCGAATCACTTAAACATTTTCTCGCTAACACTTATGAACGTAGCGATTTCTCTATCTATACACACACTATATGTAACCCTGATCTTCTTGCCACATCCACTGCTGCACAAAATTATGAAGTTTGGAGCCCTATTTATAGAGTTTGAAGGGTTGCGTCCATGCATACGAAGAGTCATATCTATTAGTGAAAGATTGCACCACTTCATTGTGATTGGTTGACAATGGATAGGCACCTTTTCATGATTGGTTAACTTCTGATAAGTGTCTTTTCGTTGGTAGTTGATGGCGGTTGATCATGCTTATCTAGCGGTTGTTAAAAAAGATAAAGCAAGAAAACCATCCAAGTCGCGACCACGATATACATGTCATGACCGTGAATCTTTGATTGGCAGACTTCTGTTCTGTAGAAGAACAAGTCACGACCGCGAATGATTGTCGTGACCGTGAATTGCATTTTTCTTCAGAATTCTCCTTGCAACTTCTCCGATCTTTGATAGCTTCGATCCTAAGCCAAATCTTTAAGTTCCATGCATCTTTTTACACCTTTTTCACTCTTTTTTCATAGAATACCACTTTAGATCATTTTACTCCCAAGATTTACCGAGTATTTGCATTTGCATAAAAAACAACTACATACCACGTGAAATCTTTTATATAAAGTATAAAAATGACTTAAAATATAGTGTTTGGTGTGTAAAATTATAATGATAATAAGTGTAATTATACACTTATCATACCCCTAAACTTAACTTTTGCCTTGTCCTCAAGGCAAATTCAATAGAAGTGTATAAATTGGTAAACAAGTTCGTATCACATTTGGCGAAAGACTATTTCAGTGAGTACCACATTCCATGTTACAAAAGATTTCAAGTAGAAGTTCAAAATTTTCCACAAATTAGTAATGTGCAATTTATATAGCTTAGTTACATACCTTTGTTCTTAATGGAGAGTCAACCGAATCGCATCTTCATATAAGCGTTATATGCATACTCGAATATTACCTTCTCTTAAGCATAGTATAAAGTATAGAGGACATAGAAAGCACACTTTGATTAATTTTTCTCAAGGCATTTTTAGGTAACCCAGGATGCTAAAACACTCTTAGTGGTTGCATTTTATGCTTCATACCACTCTCCCCTTTTTTCAGTGGTTGCATTTTATGCTCCATACCACTCTCTCATTTTTTTTCTTTTAAGCATATGTTTTTGAAGTACTTTGTACTTTGCACCCATTTTTCGTGCTATGCTCTCTTTTTTTTCACTCAATGAATGGTTACAGTTTCTGCTCCATACCATTCCTCACCTTTTGCATAACTCATTGGTTATCCTCTCTTTCTTTTGATTTTCCATTAATACCCTCATCCTTTATTATTCAATTTCAAAGTATTATGGCTATAGTATCCTAACACTTTAAACATATTCAATACTTATAGGACCTATTCGATATTTGTGTATAAAACTCATAGTAAGAATACCATTAGATATTAGTCCACTTAAACTTATCGGAAGCATTAAACCAAAACTATATAACTTATACTAATTCATGTTGCATCGAAATATAAATCAAAACTTACTTGGAATGTTTCTTTCGAATGTTACTCACCACTCATCCTTGCCAATAATGTTGTGCTTTTAACGCTCCAATTCAACATGCGCTCAATTTTTGCACTAACATTAAACTTGTAAAACCTAACACTCACAATAACCTTGGACAATTGTTAGTAAAGTATAAGAAATGATAATGTATAACTAACAAAATTTCAAATTTATTCAATTTTTTTAATTTTTTTTTTTTTTGGAATTTACAGGATTTTTACAAATGCCCTCCCACACTTAAATAACACAATGTCCTCATTGTGAGACATTATAAAAATCAAAACTAAACTATTAAAGTTAAAGCTAGTCTAAAAATAATTGAAAATAAAGCTAAGGAAAGATAAAACCCGTTTATTGTGAAGGAGAATCTAGTGGACTAGGAGTGAATTGACAATTTTGCTTTCTAAAGAATGAAAGTAATTTTCGAAGCATTGATTTATTACTTTTCTTTAGAATCTTCATATCTCTCTTCATGACTTCAAGTTCCGCTTGGCAATTATCCAACTTAAGTTGCATGCTATCTTTCCAATCATCCAAAGCTTCTTCGTCTTCATTTTCTTCTTCAACTTCAGTCATCGATTCTTTTCCTTTGCGATGGTTCATGGGTGGATTTGATGGTCCGATGGAAGAATCTTCTTGAGTTAAGTTGAGCTTCTTGGTGCGGTTGGAGTAGGAATAAAAAGAATAAACACCATTTTGCTCTTGGAGTAATCTAGTGTTCTTCAAGTAATTTTCATCCATGTATCAAAAATACTCACCCTGTTGTTGAACATAGGGGAGTTCACCTCTTACTCCCAAAACTATGGCAGTTATAATCTCGGCCACTCCAATTTTACTCCTCATGCTCGTTGAGTTCTTCTTCATCATAACCTAAATTATATTCACAATTTTCGCTGTTTACTTCATCATTGTGCACGAAAGAACAAACAAGTCCTTCTTTTGAACTTTAGTATTCTCGACTTGACAAAATACCAAAGTGGAAAGGTATTTGTAGAGAAGGAGAATACATTCATCCTTAATGAGTTTGTTAGGAGAATTTTTGGGATCAAAGACTCTCTTACTCGATAAATTTGCCCAAACTTGGTTAGGTTCAAATGAGTCCATTATGCTTGCTGAATTGGCAATCTCGAAATCGAACCAATCACTCATCATCTCTCTTGTGACGGTGTATTGTTGTCCTTGATTTCGAAATTGAACCGCCCTTTTCCTTGAATCTTCATAATCGAATGTCACCAAACATTCGAGAATTCAGTCTCGATTTTGAGGGAATCACATATCCACAAATTTTGAAAGACCAAGAACTGAAAGGTATGTCTCCATCTCTTGTCGAAGATTAAGAGTTTCCAAGAAAACCAGATCGAGGAATATCATCCCGGTGATATCCAATTTGCTTAGTTTTTGAAATCTCTTGCTTCTTCTCTCATCCTTAACGGGAATGGAAAATCGAATTCTTCTTGAATCGATTGTGTACTTCTCTTTTGTGCTGCTCTTTTCACACGAGTCATGTTGGTTTGAAGATAAAGGATTGAAAAAGGTTTAGATACTTGAATGAGGAAGATTAAAAATTTTAGAAATTTTGGAGGCTCTTAGAAGGTATGGTGTGTAGGGTTCAACTTGGACCTATTTATAGAGGTATATTTAGTCTCTAATTGGTCATTAATGGGATTATAGCCGTTTGGGGTCAAAATTAGCCGTTAATGGCAGTTTTAGCCATCTGTCGCGTGTCAGTTCGTGAGCTGTAATGGTTATAATTCTGCCGTGTCACGATCGTGAAGACCAGTCGTGATCGTGACTCTCCTCACGAATGAAACAGAAAATTTTATTCTCTAGTGATCACGAGCGCGAGATATGTCGCGGTCGCAAACCTCTTTATCCTTCAAATTTCTTCAATTTTTAGACTTGCACCTATAAAAACTTAGAAACACAATCTTTGTTAAATATAAACAATAAATATTTACTATAGTACCTTAAGAATTCATGGTGAAGATAGTAATTGAACATCGACGTCTTGGTGCTCAAATAATTTTTCATTTATACTAACAAAGACTTACAAATAAACAAACAAACAAATAAGCAAACAAACAAACTACTAAATAAACACACAACCTAAAATCTACATATACAAATTTTTAAAAAGACATGAAATTTATTCAGGCGGGATTGATTCTATCATCTGATCGATTTTGTATCTTGACTCTCATAGATCTCTTTCGACATCACATACTAAAATATGGATATTGCTAATCTTGCAATGAATAGAAATTTGATCCTCCATTAATTCATCCAACTTTCTCTTGAGATTGGTTGAACTACTTCCTTTGTTCCTATCAATTTCTCTTTCTTTCTTTTTATCAGCCTCAATGCGTTCATCCCACGATTTCCAATCATAGGTTAATCCTTTCTCTCCAATACACTTAGTTAGAAATCCTTTCTTGAAGAAAATTTCCGTAGTTAATTCCAGAATTTTATCTTCACTAGTAAAGATTTCTCCACAACTTGGCAATCTCCCAATTTGCCCTAGAAAATTTGCCATAGTTCGACATCCATATGCTATCCTTCTAGGATCAATTGCGGTAAACATAAGAGTCCCCATCATAATCCCTGATACATCTACAAGTAAGCCATTCCAAACTACTTCCAAGACAAACAATTCTTCAGGAAAGACTAAGTCGAAACTAGATCTGCCGAAAAGAGCACTACTTAAATAGAAGTGTAGAGCAAGAAAACAAGGATCTCGGATCCACCGGCTATAGGTAGATTACTGTTTGTAATCCACCTTTCCAATGAGGTGCTTCCAAGTTGGTAGAGGATCCCAACCAAGAGGCATTTGGTAGTAGCAATCTTTAGGGAACCCCAAATTTTGTTCCAATTTCTTCCTTGATACTTTATACTTCTTTCCTTTATGCCGATACTCCAAACATTTCATCTCAAAATTTGTCCACACTAGCGAAATCAGCATTTCCTTATAGTTTTCTTCACTGTTCCCAATGTTCATAAATGAATAGAGAAACATGTTTAGGACTCCAAGGTAATAAATTACCCTCGCATAGATTCCTAATTGAAGAAAGCTATTCTTATGAATGACGTAAGAACTAGTGAAATCTGCATCTCTAATGGTTTCAAAATGATCACCTTCCTCTCGAGATTGAAAAGGAATGAGAATAGATTTGTTTGAGAGACTCATTTTTATGATTGATTTCAAGGTTTAGAATAGAAGGTTTTGATTGAAAAAGGAGGAATTTTAGATAATTGAAGTGAATAGTTAAGAGAGTTACAACCTATATGTAGAAAATGAGAAAAACTGTCGAGAAACTAGCAAAACTGCTGTAGTTACTGCGCAGGTCATGATCGTGATCCTTTATCGTGAGCTTGACTTCAGAACATTTGAAAAACAGAAAGTATGTAGAGGAATTCACGAGCTCGATAGACAGTCGTGAACGTGAATAGGAAATATAGAAGAAAATCTTCTATTTGTCAAGAATTAAGATGGAAAATTATGATGTATCCCCCCAAAGATGATTATTTCATAAACTTTTCATATCTAGAAAAAAATTTAGAAAATTGTAAAGTATAGGAAACAAACCAAATAAACAATATCTTTAGAACTTACTAGGCTTCCCAACAATATCTTCAGAACACATTTGCCTTCCTCGGTAACGGTGCCAAAAAATTGTTCGCCACTTTTCTACTAATAAGTTTAATAACTTAATCACAAGACTTGGCTACACTTGTTTTAAAAGAATTATACCAATAATAATGCCAAAAACTTGTTCACATAAACTGTAGGTGTTGTCAATACCTCTTATCATATAGAAAAATGATGATAACTGCAAGTATACAGTTGCAATGTAGTTTTAAAAGATATCGAACCCATAGGGAAGGAGTTTGGTTTAAAGATAAACTAGGGAAGAATAAAAATAAAATAAAATAAATATAGATTAGAGAATTTTATGGATAGGAAGATTAGAATGAAAAGTTGATTAAATATATATGTGATAGATTAGAGACTCTAAATTAATATATTTTCACTACGAACAAGTATAGAAAAGAAAACATGCAAGATCAACGAAGATGTTACGACACACTAGATTAATCTAACAAACCGGTTCAACACACTCAGATGTTCAATTATTCACCATAGAGCAACACATGAAATAACTTTTCTAAGTCTAGTGCAAATGAGATAAGACTGTAATACGTAACCTTTTTTTCTCTGCACTTCCTTTATTGCACTGAAGGCATACCATCCACGAAATTGGTTGGCATTGGAGCGCTATTTATAAAGTTTGAAGAGTTGCGTCTATCCAAACGAAGAGTCACATCCATTGGTAAAAGATTGCATCTCTTCAATGTGATTGGTTGAGAGGCTTTGATTTTACCCACAATGGATAGGCACCTTTTCATGATTGGTTTACTCCTGATAAGTGTCTTTTCGTTGGTAGTTGATGGTAGTTGATGGAGGTTGATCATGCTTATCTGGCGGTTGGTAGTTGAGAAGATAATACCAGAAAACTGTCCATGTCACGACCGCGATATGTGATTCATGACCATGAACCTTTGATTGGTAGATTTCTATTTCTAAAGTGAACAGGTCGCAACCACGAGGTATTGTCATGACCGTGAATTGAGTTTTCTTCAGAAATCTCCTTGTAACTTCACAGATCTTCGACAGCTTCAATCCTAAGCCAAATCTTCAAGTCCCACGCATCATTTTGCACCTTTTTCACTCTTTTTTCATAGAATTCTACTTTAGTTCATTTTACTCCCAAGATTTTCCTAGTATCTGCATTTGCATAAAAAAACAACTATATACCGAGTGAAATCTTTTATATGAAGTCTAAAAATGACTAAAACTATAGTTTTTATATTATAAAATTATAATGATAATAAGTGTAATTATACACTTATCAGTCTTCCATACATATATCTATCCATTATTCATTCTAATCCTCCCAACTAAAATCCAAAAATATTTTATTTTCTTTATTCTATCATCCTTATTGATCTTTAGACTTGGTTCCTTCCCTATGGGTTTGATATCTTTTAAAACTACATCGCAACTGTATACTTGCAGTTATCATCATTTTTCTATTTGATAAGAGGTACTGACAACA
>CATIWQ010123444.1:0-12692 GCA_949673415.1 Euphorbia schlechtendalii | reverse complement strand
GTATTTTGACTATAAAATAAAAAAAACGTGCAGAAAAAAAATTCAAAATTTCAACTTAATTCTAACAAATAGGAACCTCCATGGTCCCATTTGAATTACCAAGCACTAAAACGCTCCGTTTTGGCGCTGGGTAATTAGGGGGTGCATTCGATCGAAACCGAATCGAATTAATCGAAAATCAAATAAGAAAAATATTGTTAACCAAATCAAATCAAATAAGATTCAAAACCGAATTAACTAAATCGAAATAAATTATTCAGTTTGGTTAAAAACCGAATTAAACCGAAATTTTAAATTTATTAACAAAAATTTCAATTCTAACACTTAAAATAAAAAATGCACATCCAATATAAGTATTACAATGGATTAAATGACTTACTAGAGACACATAAAAGAATAAAAATGCATTTTTTAGAAAAGGAATAATGGTGTGATATTAAAATAAAATTTTATTATATGTTTATATATATTTCAATTCAGTTCGGTTATTATGGTTTTTTCTACACAAAAACCGAACCGAACCGAATAATCGAAATATCAACAATTTACAAACCGAACCAAACCAAATTTTTAAAATAACTAAATCAAATTAATATTTCGATTTGATTTGGTTTGGAAATTCGGTTACCAAACTATATGCACACCTATGGGTAATTGAAAAAATTGATGCGAATTTTCTAGGCCAGGCTTTACAAATCTTCAACCCAAGCCCCACTCCACTTTATCTTCCTCCCTAATTTCACTGTAATTTGACGGTTTTAGGGTAATGAAAAATTGGTGCTTAATAGTTAATTGCATACTACTATTATGGTTGTCTAGAAATATTTCTTTCTAGTTGAATTATCAATTAAGCTTTCCAATTCTCTACTTGTATAATATGTTTCATGTTTGAACCACCAAAGCAAATTCTAGTTACCTATAGCTGGAACAAAAAGAACGAAACAAAATGGTCCTTTAATCAATTTAACACAGTAAAAGAACCATAACTTGTCTACAACAATACAATGCTCTATCACTTTTTATCTTCTAAATAAAGCCATTAAATAATACTTGTCTAACACTTAAAGTCACAACACTCTTTTTCACTCGACTAAAGCTCAAAACCAAAAAAAAAGTAGTTCCATTTGCAGCAAAACCTCGAGCAAGACTCACCTACGTTATTCACGTTGGGATATATGGAACTTACAGTTTCTTTAGATCCAAGCATTATGATTTGGTCCCACAGCTCAAACAACTTATAAACATAGTCATGCCAGTCCTGAGTAAGCATACGATTGAAAGAAAAAAGAAACTCAAGATGGGTTCTCCAAAGAAGACACAAGTGGATGAGGAAATGGTTCCAATTCCGAACAATCTGTTCAAGTTTGCGATGGGAATAGAATGGGACAAAGTGGTTGAAACTTACGGGACAATCCCCGAGCCTACGCTATAATGCGTGATGATAGGAAAGTAAAGTGATGCAATTTTAATGGACGACTTTAAAAATTTCAATGAATAGTAGATTTTTTTCAGAAAAGTTCGAGTAGTTCATATTTTGATAAGTTTCATTTTTTGATGACCCACTCAAGCAATTCCAAGTAGATATATAATTGGAACAAACGAAAAGTATCCTTCCAATCATTTTGACAAACGTAAACTAACCATGTAACTTGTCTACAACATCATTATTATGCTTTATTACATTTTATATCCTTAGCAGAGACAAACTATTCTAATACTTATTTAATACTTAGGACTCGTCTGGTTGATGAAATAGCTATTTCGCGGAATAGAAGAAAAATGAATGGAAAAAAGTGGAGTGTTTGCCAAGAATCCGTTGTCGGAATGGAATAGTTATTCGTAACTATCATATAACTCATGGAATAGCTATTCCTCCTCTCGAGAAGGGAATAACTATTTCATGAGTTGTATGATAGTTCGGAATAGTTATTCCATCCCCACGACGGACTCTGGTCAAACATTATACATTTTTCCATTCGTTTTTCTCCTATTCCGCGGAATAGCTATTCCGCCAACCAAACGAGACCTTGGCAGAATAGAATAGAAAATGAATGCAAAAACGTTAAATATGATAAATGAGTCAGACGTCGGAGGGAATAGCTCTTCACAGTTTACATGAGAACCACGATAGCTATTACTTTATTTCAAAGAGGAATAGTTATTCCGTGATTCATATGGTAACAAGGAAGAGCTATTCCCTCTGACGTCAGACTCATGTATCATATTTGATATTTTTTCATATGTTTTCTATTCTATTCTATTCCGCCAACCAAACGAGTCATTAAAGTGACACATAATTGGAAGTATTTCAAGTGGCAAGTAACTTGGTATCATTTAAATGAAATTTTGAATATTTATCGAGATACTCACCCACCATAATCAGGTGTATGAGTCGGGTCGAATTTGGATATTATTGGAACAAAGGTCTCAGTGAACCAAATGGTTGAAAAAAAGTCACAAAACTCGTTTGCACTTTACTAAAGCTAAAAAAAAGATCCATTTGCAGTGAAATCTCCAGCAAGACTCACCTTCGTTATTCACGTGAGGATATATGCATGGAACCTACATTTTCTTGAAGTCCAATCCAAGCATTATATGTTGGTCCCACAGCCCTAAATTCTTAATTATTATACAATATATATAAGTTATAAACGATCATTCCAGTCCTAGCAGTTATATAGTAAACAAACAACATTGGAAAAAGAAACTTAAGATGGGATCTCCATATGGGGCAATCGAAGTGGATGAGTTGGTTCCAATTCGGAACAATCTGTTCAAGTTCGCAATGAGAGGCGAATGGGAGAAAGTGATTGAAACTTACGGGGACAACCACCAAACTTACAAAATGAAAATAACAAAAGCAGGGGACACAGCTTTTCACCTTGCAGTACGCGATGGCCAAGACCGAGTTGTTGAAATACTCCTGAATATCATGAAGCAACACCAGGATGAAGCAAAAGAAGTGCTGAAAATGGAGAATGATGAGGGGAATACTGTACTGCATAGTGCAGCTGCAGTTGGGAGTGTCGGAACATGTTATTCCATAGCTACATTCGATCCGTCACTGGTGGGTTTGAGGAATCAGGACGAGGAGACACCTTTGACTTTTCCTTTGTTTAAGCTCTATCGTTGGACCTGATGCCCACTCTCATTATCGGAGAGGAGATGACGGTGACACTATTCTTCACGTGGCCATCAAGTACGATTATTTTGGTGAGCCAGCCCTCCTTTTTACATTTTCCATGCACCGGTTTATTTGAAGAATACGGATCATACATGCGGACAATTTTGAAAAGGGATACTCCAAGTTTCAATTTTTATAAAGTTTTAAATTTCTGTTAATTTTAACCATTAATCCAATTTTAATAGTTGAGATTTAATTTCACTGTAAATCCCACAGAAAATTAAAATTTAATTTGCAACCTTTAAAACCGGATGAATGATTGAGATTAACTGATATTTGCAACTTTATCACCTAACAAATTTAGAGAATCCAAATCCGGATAACTTTGTAGTTACGTATGCGGAAAGTGAATCTCTAAATTTCAATTTTTGTAAAGTTGTAAATTTCAGTCTATCTCAACCATTCATCCAGTTTTGATGGTTGAGATTTAATTCCACCGTAAACCTCACAGACGATTAAAATTCAATATCAATCATTAAAATTGGATGAATTGTTAAGATTAATTAAAATTAACAACTTTACCACCCAACAAATTTAAAAAATCCAAACTAAAGGCCAATGATTACAACACTTTAGCAGACCTCAATAATTGAAACTTTTAACATTTTCTATTTTGAATTATAAATAGTTTACTCCAATCATTTCTCATATATTATATCTTTAAAATGAAATTTTTCAAAAAACAAGGAGCTTCAATTTGATGGACGAATATTATATTAATATTTATTTATTATTTATTTAACTTCTTTTATTAGTATTTTGACTAATATTTATACAAGAAATAAAATTAATATAATAATAATAAAAAAAAATTATTATTTAAGGGAATCTTATACGAGGATGATGGTTGGAGTAGAAGTGTTCGAAGAGCAAGTCCAACCATTTTTTTCATTTTTCATTCCTCATTTTGGATGTACACTGTTTTTTCTCCAACCATCTTATCATAAGTCGAATTCATTTCAAAATAATAAATTTTAATTATTAAACTAACAAAAAGAATAACAAACAAAAACTAAGAACAATGAAAAAGAAAAAAGTAACATTATTTTAATCTATACCCAAAATAAGGAATAGGTTCTTTACACATATTTAGGAACCCCATTTTGATGATATATCATATGAGAAATGGTTGAATTTCATCATTTTTCATATTCATTCCTCACTTTGAAGAATTCTCAAAATGAAAACTATTGAACTTGCCCTAAATCCTGCAAAATAGAGTTTGAAAAGACTATCTTTCGGCCATTTAAGTTGAATTCAAAATTTGTTACTACTTTCGTTTATAAAAACCTGAGTTCCGGTATGATTAATGAATCCATTGTGTATGATGATTGCACATATTAAAAAAGCAGTGATGCTTTTTCTTTTCATTTAACATTGTGCATGATGATTGTACATATTAAAAAAGTAGTAATGATTTTTCTTTAAATTTAACGTGATTGTACAAAATTTAAAAAAGATGTTAAAGAAATTGTAAATTCTCACAAATATCTTTGAAATAATGGAAAATGACAGATTTAGCATTTCAAATAATTCACATGCACGAAGAACTAGTGAACTCTTTCAACAATAAAGGAGAAACTCCACTCCATCTCTTAGCAACTAAGCCTAATGCATTTAAAAGTGGCACTTACCTTTCCTGCTACCAGAGGCTCATCTATGATTGTAAGGCTTTGTTCTTCTCAACTCATAATTTTTATTTTAGCAGTTTGGTAACACAAAATATTTCATACATATATTTTTACGTCAAATAAGTTTGATTTAGTTCATGTACCTACTAATAAGTTGAAAAGAAAAAACCTTAAGTAGCAACTGCCAACTCTCATGACTGAGATATTAGCTTGGGGGTTAAGAAAAAAGTTATGAACTTTGAAAATTTCAAGTTCGAGTTACATCCGGACGGGTTGAGAATAATTTTCTCATTTATTGTAAATCCAAACAGGGAAAATTTTAAATTAAAAGAAAAACAACCAACTATCTATTTCACTTCTTTTTCTTTATTATCTTCTAGTTCTTAAATAGTATCGTTCACTATTGAAAATTATAATTAAACCTTTGAAAATTGAAGGTATATTTGTTGATGATCTAAAGCCGCATGAGAATAGGTATGTGCCTGATGAAGCGTATCCAAGTCCAGTATCCAATCAGAAATATTGTTTCCCAGAGAATTATCAGACGTGCACTAATTTCTTTCTATTGCCTGAGAAAGCAATCACATTGGGTAGCTATATTATATTGCTAGTGTCAATACTAATCTCTTATGTAAGTTGCAAATAATTAAATGCATTAATTCATGTGTTTCGGCAAAGCGTTGGAGCAGAAATCGGAGAGATTTATCTGGGGATATAGAGAACCAACTAGGTACTACTTAATTAACTCATATGTCAATTACGTGTCTTTTACTAAAATTATTCATTAATGATTATAATTTTTTAATTTATTTGTGCTCCGAATACTCCTTTGTCTATTAAGAATATATTAAACAAAAAATATAAATTAACATATCGATAACAAGAACATGAAAGTCGATCGAGAGCTCTATTTATTCCTCCCAATTATGACACGTGTTTTGACTTCTTCAAATTTATGTCCAAGTCAATGTCATTCCTCATACTGGGTTTAGGTCTTAATTTTTTCACTTCTCTTTCAGTTTATATTCACATAAATCCCAAAACCCATAAAATATGCACACAAGTTCACTTGAACAATTAAAACATCACAGTCCATAAGCTTTCATATATTCTATAAATGTTAGGATCAATGGAAGTAAGACTGCTGCGAGAGAAGAAAGAAAAGCACACATGGTGCGTTCAAATAATAGATGAAATTCTTCGAAGAGTTGTAATGTACGAGTACGAGCATCCAGGAAAAAGTGATGGCGAGTCCCCTTACTCATTTGTTGGAGGCCAGATTCAACCCAACAACAAAATGTGGGAGTCGGTCCAAACGCAACAAATTAGAATCCTCGACCCAGGTAGTTATATATCTATACAAACCATATTCTATTGTGCACTACGCATTAACATACAATATCATCCTTCAGTTGCAGGTGGTGACAGTAAGACAGAGAAGCCCGAGACAACCCAAAGAGCAGTAAAGGAATCACCCGTTTTACTAGCGGCAAAAGAATGGAATAACAGAAATAGTGGAAAGAATACTAGAAAAGTTCCCGGTAGCAATACATGACATTAACAGTGACAAAAAGAATATAGTGCTATTGGCAGTTGAAAACAGACACCCACAATTGTATCAGCTTTTACTCAAGAGAAACGTAATGAAAAACAGCATTTTTCGCAAAACCGACAAAGAAGGAAACAGCGCACTCCACATTGCTGCAAGACTCGGCAAATACAAGCCGTGGCACAATCCTGGTGCTGGACCCCATATGCAATGGGAGATCAAGTGGTATGAGGTATAAATGCATAGTATATATCTTATAATATTGTTTTTGATAACACTGAGCAATTGTTGAGACAAAACTATGTGCAGTTTGTAAGAGACTCGATGCCTCCCAACTTTTTTGCCCCTTACAACAATTTTGGCCTAACATCAAAAGACATATTCAAAGAAACACACCAGGAATTGGCTCTAAGCGGGGGAGAATGGCTAATGCGCATCTCCCAGGCATGTTCGGTTGTGGCAGCCCTAATCGCCACGGTGGCCTTCACCACATCATCCACTGTGCCAGGTGGAGTGAATGAGAGCAGTGGCACACCAACACTGGAAAAACAACCAGCTTTCAATGCATTTGCTATCGCATCCTTGATAGCTCTCTGCTTCTCAGTCATTTCAGTTGTGACGTGTCTGGCAATTCTAACCTCTCAACACCAAGATAAGGATTTTGGGCTTATTTTGCCTAGAATGCTTTTGGTAGGTTTAACATCCTTGTTCATTTCCATTGTTGCTATTTTAGTGTCATTTTGCACTGGACATTTCTTTGTGCTAAAAAACGAACTCAAGGTTGCGGCTTTTCCGGTGTATGCGCTATCACGTGTGTGCCACTGACTTTTTTCATTATAGCTCAATTTCCGTGGTATTTCGAACTTATATGGGCTACCTTTGAGAAAATACCGCGACGTGGCTATTCTTTGGTAATACAGGGCAAGTAGAGAGGTCGGATGCTTGAAGGAAACAAATTACAACAAAAAGAACAAATTATCATGATCTTTTTTCAATCGAATGCCAGCTACAATGTATTGGCGAATCCAAACATTTTTATTGTAGCGTTCACGTATACATGTAACAAATTTTATTATTAATAACCTTGAATATTTATGTTGCATAATAAATTATAATGAAAATATTCACAATAAATTACTCAAATTTACCCTTTTTATCCATTATCATTTGATAAATGTTCTGTAAATTGCCTATATCATAACTTTTTTAATTATTCCTATTATTCTTGAAATAAACTATTATACCTTGTATAAAGCTCATTGAAAGTCACGTAAAGTTATAATTTCTTGAGTTCCTTGTAAGATAACATGTTTAAAATCATCTTTTCCCGCTTAATTAATTGTTCTTCTTTTTGTTATTCGAGTACGATTCAAAATCTATGAACTCTCAAGCTCAACTTTAACCAGCTTTTTCTTAATTGAGATTCTTCCTACTATTTCAGGCTCCTTAATATTGAAAGATTGTTGTGCATTTCTAAGTTCATCAAGTCCTTCAACCTAGAAAGGATTCAAAAGTATTTTTTGGCTTAATATATCAACACCCTCCTAAACTTGGCTCAAAAAACCGGATATCACCCTGAAGTTACAAAAGGTTGAGAAACCCCCTTAAGTTGGCAATTTCAAACCAGTTAGTCCTTTCAATACCACATGACAAAATTTAAATGGTTTGACTTAAAGATGTTATTTTTCTGATTTTTCTCTCTTCAACCAGAAGTTGAAACGTGGCACCGAGGGAGAATCTGGTGCATTTTTCCTAAGTTAAGGGGGTAATTAGTTCACTTGAAAGTTGAAGGTGCTTTCCTATTCTCTGAGCCAACTTTAGAAAGGTGTTGAATCATTTGGCCTATTTTTTTATGCAATCTTACTATCTAAAACTAAACAAATCAATTTATTCATAATAAAAAACATTTGATAAAAAAATTAAAAGCACGTGATAAAAAAGATATTATACCATGTATAATAGTCATTATATCCGGTATATACATTTATATAGACATGAATAAATTAATAGTTAATTAAAAACTATCATACTTCTTTTTTTATCAAAAATAGAATTTCGCATTCAAAACTGTTATAGAACTTAAAATTTTTGTCAATACAAGATTGAATAAAAGCAGGGGCGTCTTCAAAGAAAGGCATAGTTGAATTGTGCTTTGAACCCTACTTTGCCATTGAATGGGCAGCTTCATTAGCTTGTCTCCTTTCAAAGACAAAGTGAAACAAACAAGCAAGCCCCTTAATATCTCTAATCACAATCTTCAGTTAAATTATAAAAGCATCCAACCCTTTACAAGCACGCATTGAGAGCAGACAAATTACCAGATGCTAGAAAAAATCAAAAGTAACATCAATCCATACCCAGAAAAAATACTAAATTATTGTAAATTGAGTTCAGATTGAAGGACTTTGCAATGTTGTAAATATTGTAAATATATGGAACATGAATCTAAAAAGAGATGAAAGGAAATCATAGAAGGAAAAGTATTTTATTATTGAGCAGAGATGAGGCTAGCAAATGTCTCAGGTTTCATGTTACGCTGAGAAAGAACCAACATTGGAAAGATCTAACTACAGGTGCAAAAAAGAAAACAACATTCTGCTGCTCTCATATCCATTTTACTTTTCTCTTGTTACAGAAGTAAGCTACTACAAGCCTAAGCTACAGTACAAAACAATACTACAAGTTGTATTTATAGACAGACAAAGATCTGATTATGGAGCAAACTGTGAGATCAACATTTTGTTATACTAATTAAGAACAAAATTGTAATCAGAGCAAGATAGGCTGGTTCTTAGTAAAAGTAGAAAGTTTTTGTATAAATACTCAATTAAATGTATTGCAGTGCAAGCAAAAGTTAAATTTGCAAAATCAGTCTTGTATATTGTATGGATACGAGATTAAATAGATGAATGTAATGCAAGAGAAAACAATATTTGATCTAGTGACTGCTAATGAATCAAAATCTATTTTCATCAGAACACAGATACGAAAAGTAGCACATTTCCCAGGCCCAGGAAAAACACTAAATTATTGTAAATTGAGTTGAAACTCTTGGAAAAAAATGGCAAAAATAAAACTAAATAAATAAACTCTTCATCTCGATTTTCTCTCTCGAATTTGGAGGTGCCAACCAAATTGAGAAGTTCTCCTTATAAAATTTTCCAGTCTAACCTTCAACCAAAACATAAATATATATCAATACAATATATGTAAGAATACAAAATAATATGAATAGTATAACAAGTTAAGAAACTTGAACACCGATAAGTTGAGTCATGTCGAACGATACTGTCCTTAAAAGATACTTGTAGTTCCTTCCAGGATTAAACAGCTCCTTCACTCTCGATTTGAAAATGGAAACAAGAACAGAGATGCAATATCAAATCCAGAAAACTTATAACAGAATAAACGAATAAACAAAGAAAGTAGGGAAAATAATTTTTGTAGTCTCTGAAAACTATATTGCAATTAGTCACTTATACAAAGAATGAATTGAGCACAATTGTCCCTTAAAGGACAATCCTTATATAGGTAATAAAATGACCGTTCAAATAGGCCATTAAAAGACAATAAAACCACTGCTACAAATTATAATAGCACTGTAATAGCTAAATAAATGTAAAACGTCTACCGGTTTATTTTTGTAATTGATGCATATTTAATTTAGTTATAAATAATAAAACTCATTCATCATAGTTACTTAATAAAACTCATTCATCATAGTTACTTAATAAAAAAAAACATTAACACATAAACTTTAAAATCATTATATAACTTATATAACATATAGTAATATTATAAACTAGCAAAAATAATTTTCTCAATAAAATTATTTACTAGTATCAAAAATATTCTTTTGAAATAATCTAATAAAAATTTCCAACAATCCCCCACTTATTTCAAAAGAAATTTTGATAAAACAATTTTTCTGGATATCTCAGGTTTGACATATAATGCATGGCATTGGTGTCTTTTGGACTATAATACTTGATAGATAAAATTTAATCCATGGAATATTTGGTGAAATATAAAATTTCTATAAACTAAATAAACGCTACTGTGGAATAGGGATTTTACCATATCGCACTTTACCAAGGTGCTCTCTTTGACAGCGCGGTTTTGCGCAAATAGGCCGTGCGTCTGCCTGGTCTTTCATAAGTGCTCTAGTAGATATAGCCAATATCTCATAGAAGCGACCCCACTTCACACTCACATAGGTGATTTCATCAAATGTATATTGCACTTTATACACCACTCATAAGAGATATGAAATTCATTAAGAGCCTTTATAACTCAACCTCTCAAAATATGCAACATAGCACTTTCACACATCTAGGATTGAGACAATTTTAATCGTGCTAGCAGAACTAATAAAGACTTGTTATTACCCATATGAACTTACTTCATAGGGTCTCCAATCACATAAGTTGGGTTCCCATCTTTGCTAATTTCAAATTGGCTTAAGTCTCATGCTCTCTGATGTTTCCAAAATAAATAAATTCTTTTTCAAAATTATTTCTCAAATCCAGTCAGATGATTTGATCAGAACCATCCTTGACTTACATAGTTGACGGACATAATTCCATCTTTAAGTTGTTACTTCACAACAACTATATCTCAAATGTATACGTATACTTTTACCATTAAAGGTCTTATTTCTGGAGATAGATATTGCCGTTTGGCAATCACAATGTATACACATTGAATGTGTTGATTTTAATTATAAAACAACACATATTAAGGTTATTATTCTAACCACTTAGTCTCATTATATTCCAACTTCCAAGCAAATATCTATGAATATAATTTGCTTAATTGGTTTTAATATTACTATTCATCACCAAAAGTGAGAACATGATCACTAATGAATTTCTTCTCAAATGAATCAAAGATTCAATTAACATCACTATACTGTTCTAGAATAGTGGGAAATTCATTACATAGAATATCATAATTTATGACATCTCTCAAAAAATTTTATAAGTCTTGTTATGACTTCTCATTTACCATTATTTCTCTTCAGCCGAATTTTGTAATCATAAAGGATACATAAACTTCTAAAATAAGTTTCTCAATACAATGTACTTTCATTCATCCGTATAATTTCCATACCAAAAGAAATTACATATTCTTTTCTCACTTGAAGTTGTTGAAAACTCAATTGAAAATATTTTATAGAGAAAAACTCAATTTATTTTCTCTATCCAAATAAAAATTGTTGAAGTATTTTCCCTATTTCAAAATGTGCAAATAACATCATTTATAGAGAAACAAAAGAGTTGTTAAAAACCCTTTAGAAACTTTTATATTTTTCTCAACTTCAAAAAATTTCACAACCATTTTCATTCTCTGCAAATAGAAATTCAAATAAAGTAATCATATTTGTATCAACAAAATTTATTACTCTCAAGGTAATAAGTAAAGCGTTATAACACAAAACTTAAAGATAAAACCTTATAAAAATAAGGATTTTATAAATAAGAACATAAAATTGAGAAATATTCTTTTCCTCTAAAGAATATTTATTTTTAAATACCCCCACACTTTACAAAATTTGAGACAACCCCATATTTTCAAAAATTTTGTATTAAAAGGAAAAACACTCTTCTAATTCATGTGGTGGTTCCACAAAAACTAAAAAATTTCCTTTTTTCCAAAAACCAAATAGAAAATTTCTCACAAAATACTCACAGGAGATTTTATCTCATATGAATCAAAGATTCAATTATCATCATTGTAACATTATTTTATAATGGACATCCGAAACATAAATACCATAACACATGGTAACTCTCAAGAATTTCACAGTACTTAATATGGTTACCCAATAACCATTTTTCCTCTTTATTATAATCATAAGGGATACACATAAACTTCTTAAGAAGTTTCTCTATAAAGTGTTCTAAGACACCATCATTCATCCTTATGATACTCTTTCTCAAAATCACATTAAGTACATGACATATACAACATTATATATGCTCAACACAAACAATGAACATACAAATCAAGGTTTTTGAACATTATTACAATACCCCCACATTTTTAAATATTTTATTTTGAAGATAACTTCTCTCACATATCGTAGAGTCTGTACTACTCTCACGTTAGCAAAGGGATCACCACCCATCAATTGGAACCGTTGATCATATTGTCATTGCCCTCATAAGGAAATCTGTCACACAACTAATGAAATTTAGTATGACATAAACTACTGGAAATATCCTTTAAGATTGTTGGAAAACAATGGTAAAAATAAAACTAAATAAATAAACTCTTCGATCACGATTTTCTCTCTCGAATTTGGAGGTGCCAACCAAATTGAAAA
>CATIWQ010123376.1:0-26701 GCA_949673415.1 Euphorbia schlechtendalii | reverse complement strand
GAGGAGGAGGAGGAGGAGGAGAAAAAGGAAAAGGAATAACAACAGCATGTTGCAGTAAGGTAGGGCTGAAGAGAGGGCCATGGACGCCTGAAGAAGATGAACTTCTCTCTGATTACATTAACAAAGAAGGAGAAGGAAGATGGCGTACCTTGCCTAAACGAGCTGGTCTTCTCCGCTGCGGCAAGAGCTGCCGTCTTCGTTGGATGAACTATCTCCGCCCTTGCGTTAAACGCGGCCATATCGCCCCCGACGAAGAAGATCTCATTCTCCGCCTTCACCGTCTTCTCGGCAACAGGTTGAAATCATTTCCCCTCCGATCTTCTAGGGTATCTAAATTTCTTTCTAATTTCTTCCTTTCACCGAGCTAGGGTTCACTTCATTTTTTAACAAATCATCAATTAAATCAAACCAGATTCATACATGTGATAACGGTATTTCAGTTCTAAATTAAACCTAGGTAGCTATCAATTTCCTGGGTTTCATTTCAAATTGAAAACCCCAATCTAACAATTACACAGCTGATAACGATGTGTTTAATTCATGGCAGGTGGTCGCTTATTGCTGGAAGAATTCCGGGGAGGACTGATAATGAGATAAAGAACTACTGGAACACACATCTGAGTAAAAAATTGATAAGCCAAGGGATTGATCCAAGAACTCACAAGCCACTTGATCCTCAATTTGTCAATCAATTCAAGTTAGCTTCTTCTTCATCATCCAAGCCTATCAAACGAAAACCATCAAGCCCTAACCATCAAATTAATGGTGCATTTGACAACAACAAGAGCAAGAGCAAACATCCAAATTCTTCTGATTCTGGTTTTGAAGAAACCGCAAGTGGATCAGGAACTGCAGTCATTGGCGACAAAGAAAATTTGTTTTTCGGTGACAACAATGGATTCACAAGTTTGTTAAATTACAGCGATGAAGCGGGAATCATGAGATCAAGCAATCATGCTAACCATTATGTTGAAGATGAAGATATGTTGAACTGTTGCAATGATGATATTTTCTCTTCCTTCCTCAATTCATTGATCAATGAAGAACCTTTTGCTGCTCAACAACAACAACAACAGCTGATTAATGGGATTTTACAATCTTCTGAGCCTTTCGTTCCGATTAATACCGATGCCTGGGATTGCTCGCTCTTATCTTCTACGTTCGATCCAAACGACCACCACCTGCATCCATCAAATTAAGAGGAATTTAACCAATGCTATTTTTATTGTTTGTGTCATGTATGTTGTTTCAATTGCACGGCTTTTTTTTTTTTTTTTTTGTATTAGTAAGTTTTTGTTTCTTTTCTCTTCTTGTTGCTGAACATTTAATGTATAACGAAGACATGCATGTTTGTGAAAGAATATGCGTGGAGGAATGAGTATATGTGTGATTACGTACATTACATATATAGTTTCATGATTGTAATAAGGCTGTGTTTCCTACTTATTTTTTCTTCAATCTAACGTTACAAAATTAAGCAAAACATGTTAACTCATAAAATTATGATTCAGCTTCCAATGTGCTACTTAATGGGCAATAAGTTTTAGCTCACTTAACACACGCGGAAGTCGAACATTTGACTGCTTTACAATTGGATGTGCTGATATAATTAGTTGATGATTAGATCAATCGATTTTATTATATGGTATAGAACCCTTTTATACTAAATGGCCATTGATATAAATCTGATTGTTTCATCTAGGCAAAATGCATCATTGTTCTAACGTTGTCCCATTTTTCGTAACACCCACTTCAACTTTAAAAAGGTCTATGTATCTTCTTGGAATTTCAAAAAGTGCACTAATTTTCCTCCTAACGTAAATGTTAAATTCTAATTGATTTGATTTTTCAGATATATTATTTTCTTGATTTTTCTATATCCAAGAAGTTGTTATGTGATGTTCAAGGGCAAACTGGTGTACGTTTGACAAGGTGAGGAGGTTGCGAGGACCTTTTCGAAATTCGGGGGGCAGTAGGCGAATGGGACTACTTCAGATACCTGGTAATGCATTTCATCTTTCATCGACAACGTATCAGCAAGAGGAAGGATGGTGTGTTGCATGCACGTTAAGTCGAATAAACATATATGTGTGGAGACATGTCAAAGATAATAAATTTATAAAGCTATATTGGATTTTATTGTTCATTTTAATTTCTCAGTACAACAGAAATTGAAGAAATCATCTTCTAAAACAAAACCTAAACCTTTAATATTCGTGCCTTTTTGAGCTAAATTGAAAGAAAGATTTGAGTAATGAAACTGTTCTCAAGTGATTAATGGTATTTCATGCCCACCGTCTAATTTGCTAATTAAGTTTCATCAAACAATTTGAAATGTATGAACATTAAGGTTAACTTCACTGAAAATGATTTCTAGCTTAATCTGGCATTTTAATTCTATTATAGCATACACATGAAATAGGAGACGAGTTTTGAAGTACACGAATTGTCTCAAATGAATTTCTCAAACTAAAAAAATGTTTCATTAACAATTAAAAATATTTGTAAGAAATGGTATGACTACTAATATTAAGTTTCAGATACTCTAGAATCTCCCTTTTTCTTGAATGAATGATGTTAGAGTTTGTTAGACTTGTATAAAGCTTAATACATGATAAAGCGTATCATCCGTGTATATGTTTTAAGCCCAAAGCAATTATAATGTCAACCTTGCAGGATTTTTTATTTTTTTTATTTCTTCTCTCCAAGGAATAATATATGAGTTACGATTGTGCATTATTTACCAGTATAAATTTTTGGATCAAATAGTTTCATGACATAGTATTATATCAATTTGGACCTAAAAATCAAGAGTTCGAATCCTGACAACTTCATTGACTGAATTGTGTTGTACCAGTTTCAAGCACGGGAACATTCACGGTCTCGTATGATTTTCATTTTCACTTTTGGTGTATTTAATCACAATTTAGTTGGTGCAGATTATTATTTTGATTGTTATTTTCTAACGCTAAATAGTTGAGTACTCCTGAGGTTTTGTTATGTCTGGGGAAAATTGGCTACAACTGAATGAAAGGATCACTAGTCAGTCTATGGTAAATGGTAATTTTGTTTGTGGGAAATAATATTAAAGTTGTCGTTAAGGCTTATCGATCAGTAAACATTTTGGGCGAAGTGAACAATCTATAATGATAGAATCAAACTCTTATAAAAACATATATAGGAGTCCTAGCTAGGTTTTAACTTAATCACTTTTTACATGTTATCTTAGCTTCTATATATACAAGACCCCAATATCTAGCTATCGTTTAATAAACTAGTATAACAAAAAAAAGATTAATTGATATATAACTAAAAAAGGTGATTTTAAACTATATATGCAATTCCATTAGCTAGCAAAATGGTTTCCTAGTTCCTACAATAATGTGAGCATGTGTATACAACCATTTATATGCTCACAATAATGCATATTAACTAAAGAAAATGCAGTAAATATACTCCAACAAGTAAATATCTTTCTTCTAAAAGTATGATTGGCACAAATATGTAATTATAAAGCCAAAATTTACTAATAATAAATTGATTGGAACATTTGTTGATAGAAATAACTTACTCGCGCTGCAGTGAAGAAGAAGGCCCACATCTCCACAATCTCATATTGACTCCTAAATATTGAGATTTTAAATAAAAAAATCTGAGTGAGTAAAATCACACAGTGAAAAATAAGTAGACAAATAGTAACACAAATATGCTTTATGTTCTATAAAATTAAATAATGTAGAAAAGGAATTGGAAGTTCTGCTTTAATACGTATCATCACAATCATATATTAATGATGAAGGAAACAGCTCAACAGCCAGAATAAATATTGATCAAAACTCAATCCATTCGCTTATTGGACGATTAAATTTGTTAGTCTGCTTAAAAATTATATAGACGTCTCATGAACTTTTTTTTAAAGACATGTCATGAACTATTTTATTTTTAACACAAATACGCCTTTTTAGTTGGCCCAAATTGGGAGACCATTTGAAGACCAAATTTGGGGCTTCTTTAGTTTAAAATTGGGTTTTGGGCTTGTGAGTTTGTTATAGATTGGAGGGGAATACACAAAAAACATATTTTGCTGACTTTATGACCTTTGGGTACTGTTGCATATTTAAAATGTATCCTTAGCATATTAAAATCGTTTATTCTAAATTTTCTCTATTTAATTCAGACCTACCAACTTTAGAACAAATTATATAAACTAACTGATAATTGCGACAAATTCAAATAACTTGTTAACAAAAAATAGAGCTAGAATTTTTTAATATTTTTACATGAATTGTAGTGAATATAAACAAAACACACACAAAATTAAAATTTGGCTTCGAATGTCTTTGACCTCGAATGTCTTTATGTCCATTTTTGTTTAGCTTTTCACTTTCTCATTTTCAATCTTTTTTAGTTTTAAATTACACAATGATTTTATAAATGTTGTCTATGTCAATTTGCCTTAATTTTCTCACTTCTCTCAATAAATGGTTAAAATTAGTTCAACTTACAACATTACCGATTCTCAAATTTAAAGAATCCAAATCCAAATTTTTTTATAATGTTTCACAACAAAAAAAAAGTTGATAATTTACCAGAATCTGCTTTCAAGTATTAAAAAAATTTTAAATTCGCGTCTTTCTCAAAAACTCAAACCTAATTCAAATTGCAAAAATAATTTGCTTTAATACCACATATGGTCAGCCACCTATCAATGGCTTGGTGTTATATGAGTTCAAAACCCATAATCAACAATATTGGTAAAAATGCCTCATTTTTCTTAAAAAAATTAAAAGAAAAGTTAAGGGCCTGTTCAGTTGTGGAAAAATATGATTGTTTTCCAAAAAATATTTCTAAGAAAAGTAAAAAATAGAATTTAATGTTTAGTTAAAAACTTTTTCTAATCTAGAAATTGGAAATGGGTTTTCCCAGTTTTTCAAATTATAATAGAATTTTAGAAACCTAATATTAGTAATTTTCCATTTGGAAAAACGCGGAGCAGACGTACGTAACTATAATCACGTCAATGTCCAATCGAACGGCTGCTAACCATTTTTCTTTTATATTTTTGTTTTTCTTATGTGAGTTCTTCCATTTATGATTTATTGAATTTATGGTACTCCCTCTTTGTATTGTGCTACATATTTTTGCCGAATCTCTACTTAAAATCAATATATAATTTATTCAATTCTTTTTTCTTTCTTTTCATCTGAACTCTTTTCATTTATCGCTAATTTATAATTTAGACTTGGCGTTCAAGTAGAGGTCCATTTTCTGCTGTTTTCAAATTCATAGTATATGAACTCAAAGTCCCTCCCCAAAGCAGTGCTATCATCACCAATAATATACATTTTCTTTTATTTGTTAGATGTATACATAGTTGTTTTCTTAGGTATACTAAGCAGTATAGTAGTTATAATTATATATTAAATATGAATTAATAAAATTAGATGATAAGAAAACTGAAAGCTAGAAAATGGAAAACTAGACAAAATGAACATGTTTTTCTATTTTCCAATTTTCTATTTGAAAAATTGAAAAATGAAAAGAAAACTAAGAAATGAAAATGAAAACAGTTTTCAACAACTAAACAAATCCTAAGCATTACTACTAATTTTCTTTTTTCCATCTAGTTCGATGTTCACAAAACTCTTGAGAATAAACCGCTTACACTTGAGTTGAACCAACCCAAGTTAAGCATTCATTATTAATTTCCATGAAAATGAGACAGAAATGAAGACTGAAACTAACAGTCAAGATACAGAATATATGATTGGTAGATGTATGGCTTATTGAACAACTAAAAAGTAGGTTCCACCAACACCCATTTCACTTGAACATTTATTTCCCTATATTTTTCGTAAAGTGTTTATTTGACCTTATACAAGCAAAAGATATTCTCTGCCATGGATACTGTCCCCTATAAAAAAAAAATCAGAAAAATAACTGTCATTTAAGTTTACAATTTCTATTCATATGATTTGCAAGTAATTTATGATTTTATAGTGTTTTAAAACTGTATTAGTTTGACCAACATCAGAATCTGTCTTTGTGAGTAAGACTTTTTCCTATAAGGAATATTGTTTCAAAATAGAGAAACTAAATTACAAATTTGAATATAAATATGAATACTTGGAGCATCACTGCACTATCATGAACTGAATTAGGACTGTAAATAACAAACAAATAGTATGATTACAATGTAATGGCTCACTCAAACATTTAAACAAACACATTGCGTGCATACTTAAACACAAAGGAATTAAGCCGTAAAAGGAACACACAGCATTCATTAAATCCGGAAGAGATGAATGAATTCCAAGAAGGTGATCAATCGAAGGAATAAAAAAGTAATTCAAAATCAGAATACGAAAGAGGGGCGCACCTGCTGTTGTTAAGTAGCTGCCTAGAATGTATGATCCAGATTTGAATTGTAAAATGAAATGGGGGAGACGAAAGCAAGGAAAAGAGAATATGAACAAATAAAGAAGACGAGTTTATAAAAGGTAGTTAAAGTTGACCAGTAGACTCACAAAGGAAACCAACCAACCGTTCCAAAGCCTGAACAACCTTTCTGCTCTTTCCTATTCTGCACTTCATTTCTTCCCTTATTATGTTTTATAATGCAATTTCAAATTCATTAAAGTGTAACTTCTTATTGGGTAATTTTTTAAAGCATAATATGAAGAATAACTGTGACACTACATATAATATCATTTGGTAAAATATTTGATAATCCAAAAAAAATTCTTTAAGAAATTGGAACCCTCAACCTCTTTCTTCACACTCTCCCAGCTTGTTAAAGAACCATGTGCATAATGTTTCTTTCGTTGATCTTTCTGATTTCGCAACACCTGAAGAGATCTAAAGATTCAATCCGCCAGATTGAAAATTGACTACAAACTAAGAAAATAGAAATTTTAGAAAGAGAGAAAATCTATCTACAGATACCGGTCTCAATAAAAGAATGAGAAGCCAGAATTGGTAAGAGCAAAACTGAAACGACTAAAGAGCAAACACAATGCGCACGTAGACCAGCTCGAAAAATGGAAAAGGGAAGAAAAACACTGCAAATATCTTTTCCATTTTCGATTTTACCACCGAAAATTACAAGGAATTACACCAAATCAATTAGCTAACAATTTATGAATCTACCAAGACAGGAAGAAGCAGAATCATGCTAAAAAGGCAAACCATAAATAATAAATGAGTTTTGTTTCTCAATTTTCACACATTTACCGCTGCACTGCACTTTAGTACAACGCAAAATTTGTCCTTTGTTAGCTTCTAAGCGCATTTGAGAAACATGTCGAGAAATATTAAACACGGCAATGTGAAATTCATTAGGGGATTAAAGCGAATAAACAAAGTTCAAATATATATTACAGATACATAGTTCCTGTGACCAATTGGAATCCCCAATCATGTATAGAATGAAAGAACATAAAGATACACAAAACTAGCCAAAAACTGAGCTCAAAGGTATGAATACCGATTCATAAACGAACAACGCAAGTAATCTCATTTAACTTTTTCGAAAAATTAGAAGTGATATCCAACCTGGTCAGCATGTATTAATCCCATCTTTGCAATCACTTGTCAAGTTGTAGAACGTTTCGACACGTGTCTTTGCTCTGTAAAGTACCTCAGTGTCTACCGCAACTCTCATGTACCCATCGAAGGGGACAGCCTGTCCATTGTTAAGAACAGTAGTCTCGTTGTACCATTCGCTCGAGTTTCCCCACAATTCTCTGTAATCGTCCAGCAAATGCACCTTATAGTGAGATCTCAACTTGTCAAAGTAATTGTAAAATGGCTCGTTCGTAGCGATGTACAGATTTCTCCATGGCTGAATCATTTTTTGAAGCTTTGTAACAAGAGCATCAGGTGAAGTATCAGAATCTAAATGCGGCCAAAGCTCCTTATTTTGTGCTTTCTCCCCTCTAACAACATGAACTGCATCGAAATCCCAGTCCATTCGCCCGCTAATCTCTGTAACGATATTCATCAGTCTCTTCGATTTCCAAAGCGCATGCCATGGCCTCTGAATGTGCTTCGAAGCTTCGCCTTCGCACACTCTGTACCAGTAATTCTCGGGTTCTGGTGCGTCAAACTGCCTCCAAATGACTGTGCTTTTATCGTTCTTCAGTTTCATAGGCGTTATCTTGTGCGTCACGACTTTCCTAAATGGAATTTTCTTCTTATGGGAACGATTCCATTTCTTCCAGTCTCTTACGAACTCACTCTCTTCCACTATTAATGAAACTTCCTTAAGATGCTCAAAATCGAAATAGAATCTAAAATCCTTCCCCTCCTCGTCCTTTCCACTTGGACTATGGTTACCCGACAAGCATAAACTCAAATCCAGCACAAAGGTTCTGTTCAAATACATAGCCTCCCCTAATCCACACAAGAAACTCCACATGTATTGATTCATTCCCTTGCAGTAATCACCACCCCTCGAATAATACAAGTATCTCCCTTTCCTGAAATTCATATCTGATCCTAAGCTTGGGATTGTATCATTAATCTCGTCATCGCGAAATGACTGGGAAAATTTTGGATTCTTCCCAATGCCTCTGGTGATGTTGTATCTGATCCTTTGCCTTCGAGCATTAATGCCTGAGTGCCAACCATTCGCATGCACAATTTTAAAGCTACAATTCTCCCCAAGCCCAAACTTAAACCTCCTAAAATCTCTATATCTCCGCCATGATTTCTCTTTCTTATTCCTAAACCTCCAAGCTACATCACATTCATCAGGGTTTGACCCATTAACAGGAGTTTGGTAATCAAAGAACACAATTGACTTGAACCATTTTAAATTGAACTTCTCAACTGCAATCAAAACCCTAGGGTCCGAGCAATTCACCACCTGGAAATCCTCACAACCAGATGACTGATGGGTGATGTTACCGATATTCTCCTCAGATATTGCAATCACTTGTTCAGTGATTGGTTCAACTGCTAGGGCAGGAGGAACCGCAGGAGCTGATACGGATTGGAAATCCTCACCAGTTTTAAGGATAGAATTATCGTTTTTGAAAGTAGCATTTTCAGTTTGAGTAAAGAGTTTAGTAAGAGCAGGAGCAGATTCCAGCCACGGATCTGGAGGTTGATAAGTAATAGCAATGACAGTGAATATCAAAACAGTGAACACAAACACAGAGAAACACAAATTGCTAATTAACTTAATGAGGTTTTGCCCTATTGGCTCAGTAGCTGGATTTACCTCTTTCATGGGGACCTAATTCAACACGGATCTTGAAATCAACCCCCAAAACAATCTAAGTTTACTTGTATCAGAGAAATCAATGAATTGTCTATATTGGTTCAATACAAAAAAAAAAGGAACCTGAAGGAAAAAGTCGAGACAGACAGAAAGAACTTACTGGAAACTGAAACGAAGCTGAAGAACGATGAGATCTAGAGATTGCTTTGGGTGGAAGGGAAAGGAAACAAACGGTAAGAAGTGAATGAGAGTCGGCCATTGTTTTCTGTATTTATTTAGTGAGTAGATTACCCATCCTAATCATCGATTTATGACGTATTATGACTCTTTACGATTCTGATTATGATGCTAAACCCTTCATTCTTTTTTCTTTTTAATAATTTACGGCGCATTTGGGTTTTAATTATAATTATATTAAATCATATAATTTTGGACAATTCACTAATAAAAAATACATGGTTACGATTCAGTTCAACTCTGAACAATTTATTATAAAATAAGTTCCGTACAATCTAGTTAATTCAATTTAACTTTTAAAAATTCAAAAGAATGTGATCTTGGTAATAATAACAATTTAGAAAAAAGAAAGATATTTTTTTATAGTATCTACTGCATGATTCGTTAAAATATCATCACATTACATTTTTGTTCGTATGATTAACGAACGTGTCAGTGGAACGAAGATACTTTGTGCTATTCCGAAATCATTTTATTCTTGTTAAACTTAATAGTCTTATCTAGCTAATAGTCACAATGGTGCATATATAAATAGTTATCTTTCGATTTTATTAATTCAGATTAGCTGAAATTAATATTTTAATGGATTGTGTAGAAACAATATTCCAAAAACGTTTTATAACTTAACCTTCGAGAAAACAATAAGAAAAATCGAATAATCACATCATTTCAAATCTAAAAGTTCAAAGATTATAAAGCTTAATCAAAATTTACAAGTCATTTTTCTGTAAAAAGTATTAAACTCATTAAAGATATGATCTCCAAGGAGAATAAATAATACTAATATTTAACGATGTGCAACTTTGATTTCAAATTTATGACAACAAATATCAATTAGTCGTTAATGGGCTAAAATACACTTGTATTAACTATATTTGAATTAATATAAATTATGGAATATAGTTTTAGAATAAAATGTCTTGCTCCATTTTTTAAATCTGTTTTTTTTTTTTTCATTTTATGTAAATATGTCACATGTTAAAAACGGATTGGAGTATGTTGGAAGGATGTGATGAATATCAAATTATTTCAATTTCAAAAGGTATTTTGTGAAAAAATCTGTAACTATAAATGCTAATTAGGAATTGGCAATAATAAAATATTAAAATGTTTGGAGTATTCTTCATGTAATTAATTTTGAGGGATAACAGCTCGTGGACACATCGACACTACACTTCAATTGTCAAAAAATAACAACCAATGATGAAAAACCTGCAGTCTATCATTGATAATATATTGGTTACATGCTTAAAATAGGCTTGTGCAAGTGCAACCATTTCAACAATGTTACATTATTGAATTATGGCATATTTGAAAGATGACCACATATTATGCTAATAATTTTAAATGTATCTATTATATTCTCTCTAGTTTTACTTTGCATTTATTGCGGATGATTCGTTCCCTTATTAATAATTTGAAGGAAAAAAAATATTATAATAGAATATCAGGTAAAAGGCAAATCATCGATAACATATCGCAAGAACGTGATTAGTGTGTTTAATTAACGTATGATTATTAATGCAAGATAACTACATACTTCAATGATGAGTTCAGATTGATTTTAGCGGTGATAATTTTGAAACTTGTATTTTAAATCATAGAATTTATTCTTCATTTCAGGAAAATTTAACTTTTACCGGTACATTGTTATAGTTATGACCACCATCGTCATTTTATTTAATAATAGTTTATTATAAGATTTTAAAAAATTAACCATTACTTTTTAACTTATCACTAAGAAATGAATTTTAATTTAATAAGTGATTATAGGCAATTATTTTGTAAAAAACAAACAATAAATATTATTTATCATCGTCATTATTATGTGATTATCCATCCTCCAACAAATGAGCAGTTTATAGCCTCAAATTTTCAGTTACAGATAGTCATTCTTTCTCTGCTTGTATATTCTCAACCTCAAATCTTCTTCATCAACTGAACAAACCAGTAGCCATGGAAACTCTTACAACTTCTTCTGCTCCCTCACTTCCCCTTCCAACTTCACACCAAAGGTCCCATTTCACCAGAATCAATTTCCTCAGCTTCCAATTCAAAGTATCATCAGCTTCACCTTTCTCAATCACTAAAAAAACCGACTCAAAATCCAAAATTTTCACCGCAATATCATCCCCAACCTCACTGTCCACAGAGAACGAGACCCAAGGAGAAAAATTCGACTGGTATGCAGAATGGTATCCATTAATGCCAGTATGTGATTTGGATAAAAGAAAGCCGCATGCGAAGAAAGTATTAGGGATTGACGTGGTTGTTTGGTGGGACAGAAACGAGAATGCCTGGAAGGTGTTCGATGATAGTTGCCCTCATAGATTGGCTCCGTTATCTGAAGGAAGAATCGATCAATTGGGAAGGTTACAATGTGTTTATCACGGGTGGTGTTTTAATGGCTCCGGTGACTGTAAATTCATCCCCCAAGCCCCCCCTGATGGCCCTCCTGTAATTACTCCTTGACCACCAACTCTTTCTCTTCAATTTCATAGCTTGCTATGCCTTACAATGATTAGTGTAAATTTCCTTATGCAGGTTCACACATCTAAGAAAGCATGTGTAGCAGCTTATCCAAGTACAGTTCATCATGATATTGTCTGGTTCTGGCCTAACACTGACCCTCAATACAAAGATATTATTACAAGGAAAAAGCCTCCTTACCTCCCGGAATTAGATGATCCTTCATTTACCAAGTTAATGGGAAATCGAGAAATTCCTTATGGGTAAATGACTGCATTGGAGTGATCATCTATAAATGTTTTTATCTATGAGGTTTTTTGAACTATATTTGTGTTTTCAGGTATGATGTGTTGGTTGAAAACCTTATGGATCCTGCTCATGTCCCTTATGCACATTATGGTTTAATGCAAACCCGGAAACCCAAAGGTAGATTGAGACTTGTTGACAAACTTTACTTTAAAATGTTATAACATGAATCGGGTTTCGACTTTCGAGATCATATGATTCTTAACTATAATTCCTTTCAAAGTGCAAGCTGATAGAGAAGGAGGCAGACCAATGGAAATGAGTGTCAAGAAAATAGACGTAAACGGCTATATAGCACGCCAGGAGTTGGGTAACAGTAAATTCATAGCACCGTGTATATTTTACGCTTATACTGATCCAGTGGTAGATCAAGGTAATGGAGCTGTCTCGTCTCCCGAAACCAAAAAGGTTAGCATTATGTAAATGTATTTTATCATGATACAATCATGGACATTATGATTAAACTGTGGTGCTCTAGTGTTATGGATAATGTGTTTGTTATGATATAATCTTGGTATAAGTAGCTACACCAGGCTTTTTTTATGTACAGGAGCAGTCGGTACAACGAAGAATGGCTTTGATCTTTATGTGTGTCCCAGTTAGTCCTGGCAATAGTAGATTGATATGGGTCTTCCCAAGAAACTTCGGGCTATGGATCGACAAAATAGTCCCCCGATGGATCTTTCATGTGGGACAAAACCTGATTATCGATTCGGATTTATACCTTCTTCACGTCGAGGTAATTACACTTTTAACCATTCAGTTTCATTGAACAATACTTGGCATAACAAGTCTTTGACTGTTTAAAGGAGCGGAAAATCATGGAAGCCGGGCTTGCCAACTGGCAAAAGGCTTGTTTTGTGCCGACAAAATCGGACGCACTTGTAGTCGGTTTTCGAAGGTGGTTAAACAAATACGGTGGCGGTCAAGTTGACTGGCGTGGCAACTATAGTGGGGCTCTTCCCCCAACTCCTCCAAGAGAACAGCTAATGGACAGGTCAGGACTTGTTGCAATTCAGCCCCTGTAATTCTTACAATTAGTGGTTTTGACCCGTGTTTTATGATCTGTCTTTCAGGTACTGGTCCCATGTCGTGAACTGTACCAGTTGTAATGCGGCACATAAAGGTCTAAGCGTTCTTGAGATAGTTCTGCAAATCGTTTCCTTGCTTTCGATTGGCATTGTTGCTGCTGCTAGGAAAAATTTTGTGTCGCTATTGGCAAGAAATGCACTTGTTGTAGTTTCAATTGCGTGCTTTGCCGCCTCGAAATGGTTAGCTCACTTCATTTACAAAAACTTCCATTACCATGATTACAATCACGCCTTTCGCTGAGAAAGATAAATGATTTAGTTAGCTGAAGATTTTAAGGTATTGATTTTCGGGGATTGTATATATGTTACTGTAACTTGTACGCAAGTGAAGCTGAGATTTATATGCAACTCGTGGTTAAATGTATGACAAAAGTATTCAAAGGTGTTGTGCATTGAATTATAAGTTTTGATTTGTCAAAGGGTCAATTGATGTACTTTCAATTATGGAAGAGTTGCTCAATAATGATAAGGTCATATTTATACAATTTTTTAGCTTTTTTTTTTGGGTGTTGGAGACATTATTTGAATCACTTGTGTTGCCTTGGCTTTTCTTTAAATTATTTTTGTTGAATTTGGAATGAGATTCTTAGTGTTAAGTACTTAACTTGACAAAATTAGTTGTCCTTGCTGCGTTTATTGAATACATAACGTCAGAACTCAACAGATTTGTTGGTTTTTTGGGCAAGTTTGGGGTTGTTTTTCCTTGCTTTCGTTTATTTTCTCAAACGCATCTGAGAACATACATTTTGCAAATTGGTCGTAAAACATTTTCGTGAGCCCTTTCTTTGCTTGCTCAAAAATTATCAGTTTAGTTCAATTTTTAGTTTCTCTAAAAACAAAAGAAAACCAAGGACTTGCTGGATTTGTGAAAGATTATATTTTGCAGCAATGTTAGAATAAATAATAAAAGGAACATGTTATTACGTGTAAAGGGGTCTTAAAAAATCCCAAGAGATTTTACAATTTCCATCTCATATGTTACAAGATGAATGAAGAAAAAAAACAATAAAATGAAAGAATCAAAATTTCTAATTGATCTTTTAAACAATGTTGAAAGCAAAAAAAACTTACCAAAAATATGTATACCAACTATTCTATTCACATGAAAGAATAAACTAGTTAGAAACTATTTCCCTGCTAACAAAAACTTATTTACTGCTGCCGACCCCGGTAGGATTCTGTTTTACGATGCATCGAAATTTGGTTTTCAAGCGCCTTGTCGTTGAAGGCAACACTGCTTCTAGAATGAATCATCCTTCTCGGAGACAAGTTAACTTGCTCCAAAGCTCGAAATTGGAGCTCCGAGGGGTAGTCCCTCACGCAGCCGATTCTGGGCCCCGCCCCTGTCGTCCATTTGCAAGACAACTGCCTACCCAATTGATATGACTTTGTTTCCTTCTTCGAGTTTATCCTTTGCAGAATAGCCTCTGCTGGAACGTTTTCGACTTCATTATCTTCTTCTTCTGGATAACCGGGTAATTTTTTATTCGAAAATTCATCTTGTTTTTCATCTCGGGGTTTTGTCAGGGGTTCTGAAATGGGTTTTTCGGACTCTGCGATTCTCCTTGGAATTTCAATGCCGGCTGGTTCGATGCTTAAGTTGTGAAGCGGTCCTGGCTCGTGTTCTTCGTTTTCGTTAAAGTCAATGCTGTTTAAAGTCAACTTTTCATTGTTGATATCTCCGACCTCCAAGTCGTTTACAGATGGGATGAACTCCTCTTCGGATGAGTGGCTTCGATAATGTCTGCTGCTTCTTAGCTTATCAGATGCTCCATCTTTCTCATCGACCGGGGTTGTCTGAATTAACAGAAAACGCAATATTATCAATACAAGATCCGGGTTTGACCCCATTTTTATTGAAAGCAATCTTTTTTTACGTACTTTTATATCATTGAGATAGACATTGTTTTCCCGTAAAAACGAAAGAAAATCCTTGAAATTCTGTTCGGTAGGCCGATAATGGCCACTGTGAGCCCAAACTGCCTGTTCAAAAGTACAAACAACCAAATCAACATCTTGGAACTATTACACAAAAGTAAAATCTAGCGCTTTCGCGAGTAACTTTTTTATCATAGACATACATACCTTGAGAATTCCGCTTTCAACAACTAATCGACCAGCAGCAATTGTAACTCCTCCAGCTAGGAAGCTGGAATGCTGGAAAGTGCCTTTCTTTTTCTTGCCAACATACAATTTCTTTGACGTGCTAAGAACGAATATCCATTTGGCATCTTCACTCGTGCTAAGGAACTCCCTTGTCTGCTCATAGATCAACTTCCCGTCCTCCACAACGACTTCATAGGCCTTTCTTTCCATCTGCAACATTAAAGTTTATTCCTTTACCCATAGGTTTGGTTTAAAACCGAACTAAAGGTTGAAATTTTAAGTGTACGAAAGTTCACTTACTGGACCAAGATACTTGATGCACTGCTGTTGAAGCTTTATCCTCGGACATTTTTCGATGATATTTACTTCCTTGCCATCTCCTATATCTAACCTGTAGATCCGGAGATAGAGTAAGTCCAACATCAAATCGATAAACGAAATTTATAATGAAACGATAAGGCAGTGGATTAAAAGATAATTACCAGTAAAAGAATGGTTCTCTGCTTTTCGATTGAAGCCATTTTACGTAATAGAAGTGTAAATTGTGTCCATACCGGTGCCTTGGATCGATCTGGTTTTTTCAGACAGCGAATAACTCAAGTTAGCAAGAGCCAAAAAATTACATATCTCGTTTGCAATTCGAAAAATGACTTACAGCTTCGAGCCAGTGTTGCAAAGCAAGTTTTTGAGCCTTATCGTTCTTCGATAAACCTTTCCCAACCTTGGCAGCTCTGGTTCTCGCTCTTGACCAACGGGAAATGGCAGTTTCGTGTTTCTCAATGTCGAAGTATGAAATAGAACTGTGTTTCAGTTTCGCGAAATCCAAAAGCTTCCACCTTTGCAACAAAACATATTAATAGTTGGAAAATGTATAGAACAATTCAATAAAGGGATTCGATTCACATATACATAAAAACATACCAGCTCTGCTCGACAAGAACAGCACAATCAGCAAGCTTTCTTCTGGTTCTGAAACTCTTGTATACTTTCTGTAATCTTATAGCAGCTTCATGTTTCGGGTTGGAAGGATCTAAAATTTGGGATCTTTGGATGGAAAGAACATCATTTGATGAAGGATCTTTAGCTGAAATCCTTCTTTCTAATTCTCCCCCTTTAAAACTAACAGATCTTTCGAATACCATCTTTCTCGACCCTATAGATTTCAATATTACAGGCTCGATATCTTGACTACCGAAATTGATGGATCGAACCGGGGTCTTCACTTCATCGTCGCCAAAGGTAATAGATTTTACAGTGACAGATTCTAATGCATTTTCCAAATCAATGTAATCAGCTAAAGGGCATGAGCAATGTATTCCCATTCCAGATTCACAGTAAAATTTATACCAGCCTATAAAAAGAACAACACAAAACAGAACTCCAGTTATTGTCATGTTCATTTATTGATGTCATAATTCCCAAAAATATACAGTTAAATATTAGCACAAATTCAACAGCAGAAACTGTTCCATACAACAATGTTCATATCAATATAACAAACATAATGCAAAAGGGCACAGGATCTGCAAAATGTAACCTGAATCTTATCAAACATTCAAATTAACAAGAAGAAAAGTGAATCAGATAAAAGAGGGAGCTTTACTTGTAACTAAGGATTTTTAGACCTACCCAGAAAAGGGAAAAAGTGTATAACAATGGGGAAGATATCCTGGGTTTAATCAAAAGGCAGAATTTTGAATTTCTCTCTCTAGTTCTCAGTTTCTATCACTAAAAATTTTGAGACTTTTAAAGGGGAAACTACCGATAATTAGCTGGGGGTTCGAGAATGGAGTTTATATATATAGAGTTATGGGTGGCAGAGAGAGACAAACAATGAAAGTGAAAGCTTTTTTCTTAGTGAGGGAAAACAGTGTTCTTTTTAGAGAGCGAGGGGGAGAAATATTCATGTTTCCGAACCACGTGGAGTGGACTCGTTTGAAGAGATAGGTTCAATCTCCTGCGACCGATTCCTTTTCTTATTCTTGCACCCTTTGTTTTTTTTAAGAGTAAACTGAGAAAACACACCGTGTGATTTGACCTTTGATTTTTGTAATTTCTTTTCATAGGAATGTTATAAATTCAAAAATTTGCAAAGTATGATCTCTAATCTTAAATTATGTCACAAACAAGAAGGATCTTATCCATTATGAATAGATATTTTGTTAGCTAAGTTAAGAAGAATACAATACACCTTCGTAGTATTTTTAAAATTTCTGAAAAGAATTTTGACAATAACCTTGAAAAATTAGAAATTTTTTTTAATATAATTATTGAATAATATAGTTGAATTTTAGAATATGTTATAGAGTAAAATACACTTTGTAACCTTATCTATTGATTAACTATATATATATATTTATAAATAATTTATTTCATCTTGGACTAATTCTTTATGTACTCTTATTTTCAAATGAATTCAAATAGTTCACAATTTTCTTAGTTTAGTATCAATTTATCATCATCAAACTATAACAATAATTTTAAGCTCATTAATCTCAAAAGGGCTATGAATTTTTGTTTAAAAGAACAAATTATAGGTGTTTTTGACGTACACTTCTAATTAAAGAAAAATATGAATAACTTTATTTAGATAAAAAGATTTGTAGGCAGGAATGTATAGCAATTAGGAAGTAGATGAAAGTCGTGATGAGTAATAAATGACAAGTCAAAAGCAAAATATTTTGGAAAATAAATTAGTTTAGAAATATTGAATGGACTAATTCATGATCGCAACTGCTTATGTCATTAGCCCACTCCTTTCTCCAAGTAATTGTTAACGTAGCTTGTCTTCCAAGCTTTTGTTTATTTACCTTCCAAAATCAAGTCTCCGCTTATTTAACTTGAATCAATGTTAGAGGAGACGATTAAATTATCGTTTAAAATTTTTGTCAAAATTAATAAAATATTATTATTCTAGTCTATCACTTTTACTTTTTCAAAAAATTCCCTTCAATAGAATATTTATTACTCTGTTAAAATTAACAATCTATCTCTTTTACTTTATCATAAAATTTTCCCATCTTCTTAATTATTATCTTATAATTTCATTTTATATTTGATATCTTTCCGAATTAATACAGGGGTGAATTATGAAAAAAAATTTTCAATGTTGCATTGATATATGAGAATGTCAAACAAAAATAAAAATAAAATCTAGGCTAAAACGACAAGCTTTCGAGACCGGAGGGAGTATTCTTTTTAAATTGTTTTTACTTCAATCATGTTTGATTAATTACAATTTTAATTAATTATAATTAGAATGAACTCGTTTTATGTTAAAATTTATATGTAATTTGTTAATTATCAATCAGCTGAAAACGATTTTTGTGTGTTCGTAGCTGAAAATGATTTTTGCGTGTTCGTACATCCAAACCATGCTACCTTTTTTAATTTATTTTGAATGAGTTTATAATTGTAACTTATTTAACGTAGTTGTTGTGGTTATTGTTAGTTATTACTAATCATTTTTAATATTCAAAATAGCAAAAATATATTTATAAATATTTGGTAACAACTATTGTTTTTTGAAAAACAATTTTTCGTGAATTTGAATAACTTTGTTGTTTATTTGATAGTGCCTTAAGTTACAAAGTTTTGGTTATGTTAAGATGATGTATTTGCCCACGTGGACTGTTTTTTTGGATTAATTAATATTAGTTGTTGAAACTTTTATATAATAAAATCAGTCTTACATTTAGAAAATTGGAAGCTCAAAAAGTTAATGAAACTTCCATCCAGTTGACTTCAATATCCGGTGACACTTTAATTGGCTAATAACAACAAAAATATTCTAATAATGTCTATTATTTCTCTTTATAATTTATCATTTTTTATATATCAGTGTGCAAACTTATATGGTGGCACTAAATTAAACACATAAATATAAATATTATCTGTCGAAAAGATTTAAAATATGATAAATATTTTTTTTGAAAAACAAAATATGATAAATATAACATTACTAATGATGTGTTCGGTATATTTCTTAGAATTGTTCATGCATTTTAATTATTTGGTATCGACTACATATTAATTTTAGGCTAAACTTCCTTATATATGTATACCCCCACACATAACTAAACTAATGGTTGTTGTTAATGATGAAATACGATAACTTTACGAAGTCATCATATATAAAATTTCCAACCCTATTGATGTATTCGTAGACAAAAAATTTCTATAAATTAATACTCTTTAATGTAATAATCTCTTTAAAATAATATATTTCATGGTCACGGCTTGGAGCGGTAAGAAAATAAGCAATTTCGATAAGATAATAAGATAATAATATTATTAAAATTTCTTTCTATATATGGTCCAATATTATCATAAATCGATAATTTACTATGATTTATATTAATAAATATATATTATAATATTGTAAAATACGATTTTATTGTAATGTGCTTCTTTTTTAGAGATAATGTCTTGTATATATCATTCCCGTAATATAGAGGTAAAGTGTAGAAAAAAATGAAAAAGAATGAAAGTTTGATAGGGATTTATTTATCAAATGTATCAAAAGGTCAAAATTTACCGGATGTCATCTGAACTTTCAAAAATTTCAAATTTATTAATTTGTGCAATTTTTAAAATTTAAATAGTTTATGAAAATTAAAAGTTTATCATGCTACTAAAAAAATTGACAAACTCATAATGTTATTGTATGCATTTAATCATATAAATAATTATATGGATCCCAAAACGAGTTTGGACACAATGTAATGACAGTACAGCACAACACATGATGAAATTTAGTTGTGTATTATTTATGCAAGATTTCATCATTGAAATTATGACCTGTTACTTTAATATAAACTAAACCTTTTAGTTTTCAGACAACTTCCATAAAACCTCGGCCTATGTGCTCTTGTTTTCTCAGTACATTGTAAGAAATATGCATTATTTGCGTAATTTTCTATTGTCTACATATGTTATAGACTCCTAGTTGTAATATTTATAGTAGAAAGCTACTCTCATTTGTAAATTAACTAAACTCTATTTCAGTAGTAGTATATTACAAATAAGGGCAAGTCATTATATCATATAAATATGTACGTTGATTGACTATTTTGCATCAGTGAATTTTGGAAATGATTTTTTGCTCAAAAAGGTAATAAACGTCAAAAACAATGAAAGGGTTAATAGTTGTAACTATTGCCTTTATATAAATAAATTGTTTGAGTGAAAAGACTTCTAAGCTAACATCAATCAATTATTAAATTTTTTATTAATATGAAACATTCAATTATTAATTTTCCTATTAATATGAAGCATTCTTTTCTAATTTGTTGATTTTAAGGTTTGAACCCACAATCTCATACTTTTTGCATTTCCAACATTTGAATACATTAGGTCGATGTAATAATGCTACAAATTGAATTATTTAAAATAAGTATGTGATGAAAGATCTTGCTCATTTACTTTAAACTTATAATTCATTCAATTAAATTCAAATCGCAAATTTATAATAAAACAAGTTTGATTGAATACAGTTTTATATAAATTGAAAACGATATTTCGAAATGCTATTATTGTGGAAGAGAGAAAAGGTAGTGAATGTGTTGTACAACTGTCATTTCGGATCTCCATGCTACCATATATGATGAGATGGGTACTTGCTACCGTACAATATGGGAAATGAAGATTTAAATCATTATTAATAATTAATACTAATTTTTTTTATTTATTTTCAAATATAAACTGAAAAATTTCACGTGTTAATTTTGGATTCGACCACGCCACCCTGTTTGTTGTAATGCTACAATTCGTGAACATTATATATGTGAAATTCAAATTGTATAAAGAGAGATAGATTGGTGGGGCAAATATTATCGATACAAGCTTTTTTAACTAAATTTATAGTACCTTTAGCATTTGAATTTTTAAATTTTATTTATCAGTTTATTTTGTTTATATATTTTTAGAAAATTCCCTGATTAATAATATTCTCACTATCTGTTAAGATATCATACAACTATTCAAAAGTTTATTAGAAACTGATTAATTTATCAAAAACATATTTGTAATGAAACAAATATTTTTAAATTAATATCGTAATCAAGTGATTGATAACTGAAACTGAAACCATGATCATAGAGATCATAGTTTTGAATCAGCATTTAGATAAGATGAAGTAATATTGTAACCATAATGAAATAGATTTTAAAAAAAATATTTTTTATTTTATTACAATGAAATTATGCAGCGATAACGAGTTCTATTTTAGCTCCCAGTTAACCCATTAATTTATGAGACAGCCTGCCATATCTTTTTTTTTTTTCCAGAATCTGCATTTTATTAAATAATGCAAGCTTATTGGAATCCTCATTAATTCTACTCCAGTACAGATAGGTACTTCTTTCCCATCCCATTTTCCATTTAAATCTTCTGTTTTTTATTTTTTATACAATCTTAGATATCATTTCCTACATTTATTCCTGCTAATTTATTAGTATTACTATTTATGCTTTCTAATAAAAATGAATTTGTTTGAAAAAGTAACGTGACACATTTGAAAGCAGTAGAGTGACGATAATACTAAGGAATTAACAATTACAAGTCACATTTTGTGCCACCTCAAAGTCTTTTATTCTTAATATAAGTTATTTTTTTTATCAATTTAGTTTAAATTCTCAATAGGCTGTGTCCATAAACCATAATCTAGTAGTGCCCTTTTAGTTTTGTTCTAAATTCTTTGTCACTATTTATATTTTTTCGACCTATGGCATTGCCTAATTATTATAATTTTAAAATTAATTACATTGCTTAATTATTATAATTTTAAAATTAATTATACAGCCCTAACTTTTATTTCTGTTACCATATTGAATGTTTCTATCAAATGTTTATTAGTTATAGCAAAATATTGAATGCAAACTTGAAAAAAATCAACATTGCTTTTTAATCATTATTTTTAGACAAATTGTATTAAACATGTATGTTAGTAGTAATTGAAAAACATTTATGTTGAAACTTGAATGTTTAAAATTCAGATTTGTAACTTATACACAATTAATTCTCAATTTTTGGAATACTGGACAGATAAAAATTGAATTAGTTTTACTTTTATATTAGTTTTTTAGATAAAATTTATTAACCCTGGTCGCCGATCAAAATGTCAAAATTTAACAATTTTTTCACATTTATTTTTGTATTAATTAGGAAAGAATCAATTGGACAAAGTCTGAGTGGTACATCCACAAAGTGGGTGGGCGAATCCTAGCACCTATAATTGCTCTTAAAAATTTAGGAAAGAGAATAAGTATGATTAAAGTTATAAGTATACATATTCGTCATGTGGGCTAGGCCAAGCTCAGTTCGGGTTTGGCAAGTTTTTTTACTAAAAACGTTAACTCAACCCTATCCAAGCACATACTTTAGATCTTCGGGCTTGAAAGGTCATTAAATTTTTTTGTTAACCCAACCTAACCGGGGTCAAGCCCATGAATATTTTTTTTTTGTTATAAATTTTTATTAAACTAAATAGAAAAATTATAAAATAAGATAAAGTATGTTAAAATTTTAAACATAATTGCATTGTTTACTTAAAATATTTAATATTTAGTAACATTAATTGTAATCAAGTATATAAATTTAATCGGATAAAATACAAAATCTTAAAATAATTATAAAATTAATGTATAAATATATAATAAATAAATAAAATTAATCGTCGGATCAGGCTCGGGCTGGACCTGGATATTTACATAAAATCCAAACCCGATCCATAAAACTTCGGGCTTTGACGGACTTGGGCTCAAGCCTGATTTTTTAAAAAATGACTATCCATGTCTAGCTCGCGAACAGGTTTGTTGTAAGGAAGTGATAAATAAAAGAGAATTTTATAATAAAGAAAAGAGAATAAATTAATCGTTTTGATAATTAAATAAATATTTTATTGATTTTGATAAAAATTTTAAAATGATAATTTTTCGGCACAGAAAATGATATCAATTTTTCGACCACTCTTGTCTTCAAACATAGTATTATTTTTCAACCATCATGTGCATTGATTGAAAAATTATAGGCTTAATGCATTTACACTTGGCTGAATTTGTCCAAAAAGGGTTATTACCACCCTGAACTTTGAAATGTGATAGATAGCCACCTGTACTTGTCTAAAATGAGTTACTTTACCCCTTCGTAAAAATATCGGCTTTAAGAACAAAAAGATGAAAATTATGGGCTTAGAATCGATACAATATTATGATTAATTGAAGAAAATATTTAGAATAGAGATTAAGTTTTAAAGAAGACGAAGAACATATATTAGGGATTTTGAATGGTAAGAACTAGAATGATAGAGATTTTTTTATTCATTTTCTATTCCACCAGCATACTTCACGCGCGTTTATTTTGATGGTCATCCACGTAGCAAGTACAATGAGATAAAGTGACGCGTTTTAGACAAGTAAAGGGGACTATCTGTCACATTTCAAAGTTCAAGGTGGCAACAACCATTTTTGAACAAGTTTAGGGGGGTGTAGATGCATTAAGCCAAAATTATATTGAGAATCGGAACTTTGAACATCATTTTCTCCCAAGAAAAACATGTGGCCCTTAATGAAATATGAATTATTTTGAAATACGTTGTTCAAACATTAATATAATTTCCTTGAGCAATCTTTTTTGCCGTGTAAACCATTTTGAATGAACAAAAGGAATGAGAAAAGGTTAATAAAGCATGCCAGCGTATTAAATGACGCCAACTGTCAAACAAAAACGCGCTTATACCCTGCTCACAGTAGCGCCACCGACTACATAACAAACTAAACTAAAGAGTTGGGGAGTGAGACACAATAATAAAAACACCACTAGTATTAATTTATTTTGACTTTTGTAAGTCAGATTAACCTTATTTGCTCTTTTTAGGTTGTGGGTCAAACTCATTGCTGATCTCTAAAGCAGTAATTTATTTATAATTAAGTTGCATTTAATTTTTTGTTAAAATTGTGTGTCACAATTATGATCCAGGTATGGTTAAGGTCAAAGATGGTTTAAAGAGTATTTTTTCTAAGAACCGAATTCTCATCCTTCAAGGTTTAACTAGTTATTTTTTACCACTATGATTAATATTTTGTTATTAAGTTACATTTTCGAAAAAGATTAATAAAAAAACATATAATCATAAAAATCACACTATTTCAACCCTTATTTGCTTTTGTATTAAAGAGATTGATTTTAAGGTAAACATGTCATGTGTTTTGACTGATTTGTGAAAAAGTTCATGTGAACTTTTTTTTTCAAAACAACGTTGTTCTAAAAGTTAGCAAAAAATTTATTCTTAATTTTTAATTATATCATTACAAACGATAATTTTGTCCATTTTAATATGAGATTTTGTAGCTTAGTTAATAAAAATATAATATATGTTTGTAATAAATTCTGGAATTGTTTGAGAAGTTCAAATATTTTTTTGATTAAAATGTGATTATAATATCTAAAAAATATTATAAATTGAAAAATCTTACAAGAATGACTCAAATTTTGATGTATAATTTTAAAATAATATGATTAAATTATAAAAACGTTGAATTGATCAAAATAAATTTTTCTAACACTACTATTTTTAATCAAAAAATATTTTTTATTATTCTTTTGCTAACTTTTGAAATCACAAGTATCATTCTGCGTAAAAATTCACAAGGACCTTTTTGCAAAATGATCAAACCGCATGACATGTTTTTGAAATTTACTCTTGATTTTATTACGAAAATGTGGATGAGGAAATGGTTGGAGATATTGGATAATCTCACATAAAAAATAATAGAAGATTGAGCCTTAACACAAATCATTTGGATTTGTGTATAGAATTTGTGGACCTGGAAAGAGTCGGACTTGATAAGCTTGATTAGACATAGAATTAGAATGAGCTCATCTAACACAAAACGAATTAACTTGTGTTAAAGGTTTAATCTTCACCTCTTATATATAACTCATATGCTTGATATATTTTAAAATTAAAAATAATTAGATTGTCAGCTTAGAATTTCTTGGAAATATGAGACTCTTTCAACGAATTCAATTTCTTGTCTTGAAATTTTGGGAAAATTATGCCACGATTTAAAATATTACTACTATTTATGTTACTTAATGAAGTGTATGTATAGCAAAATTAAATTATAATTAATGGAGCACTAATATATTAAAATGAAAAATCATGTGAATACAATAAGATTTGCCAATTATTTTACATAGTCCAAGCAAGTTTTGAAGGAAAAGAATTGGTGAAACAAAAAGTGAATTAAGTGGGGAAAACAAAATTGATTTATAATTTTTTTTAAGAATAAAAAGAAGCAAAGGAAAGTATCTAAACAAAATAAAAAGGTATTCATATATACCATGCGGCATTGTCGTGGAAGTTTTAAAGTTTCAGCATACACCAAATCTAATCTATATAATCAAAATTCCAGTTGTACAAATGAAACACCAATTATTTTTCTACGTTTGATTCTTACAATATTAGATTTTTCGACAACTTTCTATAAACAAAATGATTCATTCTGAATTTTTGTTAACTGGCATTTCAAAACTCATACAATAATTTTCTTTTGTTTTTCAACATTGAAATACTGTTCCAAGTACTAGTTTCAACATATCCTAACTATTCAGGAACAAAAATTTATCCATGATAATAAATAACTATTAACAACAACTAAAATAAATGAATAGGGGTGAGCATTGGTCGGTTCGGTCCAAGAACCGAACCGAACCAAATAAACCAAGAACCAAATAATTAAAATTTTGGGAACCAAATACCGAACCTAAATATTTCGGTTCGGTCCGGTTCGGTTTGGTAAAAAACCAAATTATTAGATAAAATAATCCATTCAAAAAAAAATTTTAAAACATGAACTAATTAAACTAGTAATATAAATTCAATCAATAAACAATCTATATTTCTATAGACCAAAACAAATGGTTAAATGCAACAAATCAAACCACATTCAAGAATCAGTACCTACTAACAAGTTTGCTTTCTAGATATCATCTAATGTTAATTTCAAAATATAATATAAGAATCAAATGCAATCATCCAATGAAACTTAAGAGCATCATCTCATAAATTAATAAATCACATAAACTAAAAGTATCGGTCCAAAGACAAATTGACAAATCATTGTATCTGAACTAAAATACAGTAATTTATATATGATTTTAATTCGGTTCGGTTCTCGATTTATTCGGTTTTTTTTTCAAAAACCGAGAACCGAACCGAAAACCAAATTATTCATATATGTGGACCAAGAACCGAACCAAATTA
>CATIWQ010123342.1:0-25630 GCA_949673415.1 Euphorbia schlechtendalii | reverse complement strand
TTTTATGTTATAAATTTGCAAATTTGTATGTAAAATGATTTGAAATATTGAAATGATTTTTTTCAAATTTTGGTTTCCAAATACACCAATAATCATTTATGAAAGAATTTTCGAGTATAACATTTAGATGTTTGTCTTTTTTATTTATTCTATTACAAATTGTTGACTGGATTTGATCAAGTCAATGTAAGTTTCCAAAGACACTTGGTCAACTGTTTTGACAATTCAACCACAAACAGTTCCAATTTCTGCTCCATTCATTTCATATCAAATAAACCAAAAAATATCATGGACAACAAGATTGTCCTTTTGTGCTTGGATTTGAAAAATCTTACCCTTTTTTACAAGTTTCCATTAGAACTTTTCGCGGGGCCGAGCCAAGTCCTTTTCAACGGAATAGGTTTGGACACTCATTTTTTTAAAAAATTCAATCTAAACCCGAGTCCGTCAACCTGAAGATTTATGGACCGGGTTTGATTTTTATATAAATAACCGAACCCGGTTCGACGAATAATTTTATTTATTATATATATATATATACACACACACAATTAATTTATAATTATTTTAAGTTCTTATATTTTATCCTATTAAATTTGTATACTTGATTACAATAAATGTTACTAAATATTAAAGATTTCAAGTAAACAATGCAATTATATTAAAAATTTAAAAATTTTTTGATCTACTTTATATTTTTTTAACTTAGTTTAATAAAAAAATTTATAGCAAAAAAAATATTCATGGGCTTGGGTCGGGCTTGGGAATGACCTTGTAAACCCGGCCCGAGCCCGAAGTTCTACAGTATGGGCTTGGGTTAGCGTTTTTTGAAAAAAATCCGCCAAGCCCGGTCGACGAACAGGTCTAGTCTCTACCACCACATTGCCGGGGTTGGGATAATGTAATTTAGCTTCTAAATTACCATCTAATGCAAATGTTCTCATGTTCCAATCATACAACTTTAAGTGGTATAAGCACTATATATAATTATACACCATATAAATCTATATATGTATTTATGATTACATTTGAAATCTTTGCACATGCTTTGTAATAACTTAAATTTTACTCTATGATATCTTTAGTTTTAAATTTTACTCTTGCTTGAGCCTTTGAGCATTTTTTATGGTTATGAAAAGGGAGTTTTAATTGATATCCAATAAGAGGTTAGGGTAAATTGAAAGACATAACATGATTAGAGAGGTTAATCGGAAATCTGGTAAAATAACTCCGATGCTGAGATCAGGTGAAAATCAAACGAGTAAGAATATATGTAAGAGTGAAAATAATGAAATACCTGGCAATTCGGTAAAAGTTGGTAATTTTTTGAAGAAAAAAATGGGTATTTTTTGAAGTGCCTTTGGCGGGAATCATAGTTGTTTGATATAACTACCTGTCATGTGTCTCTAAGTCCAATATATGCATTTGTTACGAGTGTAGATTAAACAAAGCATTGTAGGAGGTTCTATTGTATAGAGTGAAAATTAGATTAATATGAATTAGAAAATAATATTATATTGGAGAATATTAATCTAATCATTTGTGATGCCCTCCTCACATTAATATGCATTTTTATTTCTAAATCTTTACAAGTAAACTAATAAAGTTCTAAGGACAACCCATATGATAAAAAGAAGTGACTAGCATCACAATATATAAATGGTTGATAAAAGTAAAAAAGTCATCAAAGCATTATTTTATGGGTAGATGGGTCACATTCAAGGGGATTATTACCTACTAAAATGAAATTAGAAAAATAATAATATAGTTGAGAAAAATAAGAGATAAAAAGCTGCAATCTGAAATTCTTCTTTTATATTTGTTACTTATGTGCCTTATATGGTTATCTAATGAAGGTGCCTGATCATTTTAGGAGGGGAAAATTTGATAAGAACTCATTTTTTACTTGTTACCGGTTGGAGACATGGGTGATATGGAGTTTTTCTCGCTTTAGGGCTCTGGCGGAATACCTGCACGAAAAATTATAAGTTCATTTGTAAAGCATGCTTGATGTAACTATTTTCTTTGAATCAAATTTCATAAAACTCGTCAAGTGATGAAAAATGCTAAACAATATATAGTTACTTTATAGAAAAACTAAAATACTATCAGTGTTTTAAAATATCTGTCTATGCAAGATTTTGAATAACACTGCCACGATTTTTCCTAGGTGGATTGACCGACTAGGCGGGTGCCTAGACGGGCAATGCGACTCTAGGCGGTGGTTGTACCGACGCTTAGGCAGGATTTTCAAGAATTTGCTCTTTCTGGTATCAAAATATGTATAAACAATTACAAATTGCTTTAAAAATTTTTATTATAATTATATTACAATATTGATTAATTAACAAATACTTTTTTGAATACTTAACACTACTTGTAAGTAAATCTACTCAGAAATCGCGTATGGCTGCCTGCCTGGGTCTAGCTTCCTCCTGGCGTTTTTTAAAACTGAGTGTGACTGATGATGTTACTCTTTTAACTTGTAATTTGATTCAGTGATTTTCCTGGTAACTGAATATTTTAAATTGCAGAAAAACTAGAAAATAAAAAATTAAATTTTCTGGGAAAAAAAAAAGAAAAGAATAAAAGTGAAGGTGGGATGCTTAGCTGGTGACAGATAAATGAAGAGGTAAAACCACATGGTAGACAGAGAGAAGAAGATGTAACGGTAATGCAAATGTAAATGTACATTCACATCACGTGCCCACCTCCCCATGTGACCCCCCCCCCCCTTCCCTTTTGTCAATTTCTTTCTTTCTCTTTCTTTATTTTCCTCTTTTTTCTACTTTTGTTTTTCATTTTATCTTTTCACTCTTTTAGGCGTGTATTTACCATTTCACCATATTAAAATTATCCACATTCTATTTTCTTTTATTAGTTTTACCCGCCTACCTAATTTCTTTCACTCTATAAATAATAAACAATAATTTTACCCTGGTTGACTCTGAAATTTTACTTTTGCCATAACTTTTACAAGTTTATGTAAATATTAATTTTTTTATATTGTATTTTAGACTTTTAGTTATTAGTATAATACGAATAATAATAATAATAATAATAAATATTACCTTTTTCTTCAAAATTAATTACATAAACAAATAAATCTAATTATTATTATAATAATAAAGTAATAATATAAGATGGGAGCAATAAAAATTGAGTAAAGTAGAAATCAACAATTCTAGTACTTTTGATGAATAGGTTTTCATCCGAAGAAATAAATAATAGATATTGAAATATGGAGTATAATTTGAATAATACATGAGCGAATGAAATCACATACATCAAACAACAGCCATCATAATAAGAAAAATAAAATCTCACCTTGAGAGATAAGACGAAACTTGTCATAAGAGCAACAAGATTAAACATAAACAGCAAAAAACGAAAAAAATGCTACAATTTACAATTTCTTAATCCCCAACTAAGATTTTCAAATATATGCAACCATAACAACACATGCATACGCCATAGCATCAACCGGAGATTATGCTTAGGAGAGATAAGTCTGGGTGCCGAACGTGAAAGATCCACAAGTATATTTGTCTAAAGGTCGATGGAGTCTAACCCAATTGTAAAACTATCAAGATTGAGATGTGTAGCAACGGACTCATGATTGAAAAAGACAAAGACATATTGGACATAAAAAAACTCAATGCAGGTTATTCTGACAAAAATCACAAGAAGAAAAACGAACGAAAACGAACATAGATGAAACAAAAGCAATAGAGGAAGAAGAGAGCCTCTCTCAAATTGTAAAAAATTAAAAGAGATTTTTTTGAAAAATAAATATAGTTCCAAACAAAACAGATTCTCTATTGCAGTCATCAAATTACACCAATGATATAATTTAATTAGTGGTTATCTAGCATTGTATTTTTTTATTTTGGATGAATAAGGGTTAATCTATTTGACAATGTACTAGCTAATATGGTTTGGTATGATTGAAAAGATTTTATCAGTTTTGATTAGTTTCTCCTACTGATTCTTTGATAGGTAGGAGCACATGGTTTTATGACTGTCCACATTCTAATTTGATTCAGTAGACTCTTATTCTTCATTAAAAGAACTAGATGTAACATCTTTACAATATCTTGTCTGGGAAAAAATCCATCACTAAATATGCTTAACTTGAAACGATTTTAAAATGGATAACCAACATGCAACCAAGTTAGAAGAAATTTTCAGGAAGCAAAGTCAATGCACAACTTGCTGGAAATACTGGATGCTACACCTTGTATACTATACTTGTCTTATACCCGGACTATACCATACAAATCCACTCTAAACCTTTTGAACTTACAGTCTAGATATGTTACTCACTGCACTTGCACATAGACTAATCACTCTCCTATAACTAATCACTCTCCTAATGACAGCTAGGACTCCAGCTTAGATAGTTTGTTACTAATCATAAACTGTCACAAGATGCAGGATAGTATGAAGTACATGTAATCCCATTTGTATTGTTAATCCGAAATCAATACTAAGAACCTTTCCTTCTATAGTTTTTCAATATGTATTTTCATAAATATGTGACAATTCAATGCACTAAAAATTAAGGACACAAGTAGACTTTCATATATAAAACATTATAGTTTGCAAGTTGAATACATCATGATCCCTTAAATTTGTTCCTAAACATCCATTTGTCCCCTAAACTTTTAACATTACCAAATAATCACCTGAATTCGCAAAAAGTGCACTAGTTTTGTCCCCTCCTCAATGTTACATGTCAATTTCTGGTTGGTTTAACTTTAAAAATGACATTTTCTCTATCTAGTTAACTCCTGACTTGTGACATTGAGAAGTCAAATTAGTGCATTTTTTACATATTTAACACTTTTAAAAATTTACGAAGCAAATAAATATTTAAGGACAAATTCAGGAAGTATCGATAGATAGATGTTGCATAGATAAAATTTAATGGCTCCCTTTTCTTAGTGGCATATTTACCATTGAGAATTGTTCCTTGCTAAGCTTGCTTTTCGGAATCCTTATTTAATTGAATTATTAGTATTATATATTATGGTATATATTAGTATAATAATGTTCGGTTGAAACAGTCTTGTTCAGACCTTGATTATTACTAAACTTTGCACTCCTGAATCCAAATATATTTAGTGAAAGATGAACTACATTAAGCATGCATTACCATTTGAAATACATCTTCACTTAAAATCATTATTTATGAACGTATTCGAAGAAATGGTAATTCTATATTGACACCAATTTGTTTGATACCTATTTATACCTTACAATATCCACCGTTTATTTTTGAGTAGTTAAATCTCCACTATAAGATGAAAATAAGATAGAGGGTGAAGATTTCATAATGTCAATAGGTGTCAAACAATAAGCGTCAATATAAAGTTACTGTCGAAGAAAATAGGTCAAGGTTTAGACTTATTTATGCAATTATGTAGATAAGTGTTCTATCAAAATTTCAATACAATTTGAGAATCAAACTAAACAATCAAGGTTTTGTCCGCTTGACAGAAAAAAATATAAATGTTTGACTAATATTTTGGGAGTAAATCATCCCTAAAAAAATTCCGTTAGAACGCAATGGACTTAAAGGGGGATAGCATCAACTCAACTAACATCACATATAAAGTTGGAGGATTAAACCCACGATGATTTACCAAATTAGAATAGAATTGAGGTCATTAGACTAGCATACAATTGTAATATACGAGAAAAAAATCGTAGAAATCAAATTTTTACAAGTTGAAAAATATGGGTGAGATTTCACAAATTTCGCCTTTGTTGTTCTCGTCAAACGAACATTGAGAGACGTGTTCGGTATGAATGTATTTTTGAAAAAAATGGTGGCGGTCATTCATTCTTTCCTACAAATGATAAATATCTCGGTTAATCATTGCTGAAATTACTTCTTACAACTGGTTCTTACATAATTCCTTTATAAGTCCTTTATTTTGTGTATTTAAATTCCAATTATATATAACAAACTAATTGGATCTGATCCTTTAGCTGCCTGATTAATCAAGATGGCATTTGGAATGTTATTTTTTTTATCAAATATATAATAGAAAACACACTCGAACATGTATGTATGTATGTATATACTAAACATGCCACATTATCTATACATTAAACTAATAAATTAACAAACTATAAAACATATATTGGTTGTACAAAAAAAACTTTTCAATTAGCATATCTGTGATTCCTTTCTTAACAAAATGACAGCCTGCATGATTTGCAGATGATACTCTTAAAATAACAAATAAAACAGAAAGAAAAATAATGTATTGTTGCAACGAAAATAAAATTCACCCTTAAACTAAGATGAAACCTTAAATTTATTCGGGTATGTATTTCAGCTCATAAAAAATATTTATAATAAAGTTAAATTAATACTATAGTGGGAAATATGGTACGTAGAAAGTGGAAGGGCATCCCATTCTATATATAATCTTATACAGCTACAACCGCATCTAATCTTTTTAATTAAATTCCAGCTAAGCTTGCTCTTCTCTTCCAACCGTTCTCCCCACATTTTAATTATACCTTGTAAATCAAGCAATTTATTTGTTTTCTTACAAAAATACAAATGTTTATCCACCAAGCAATGTTTTTTGTTATTTTATACGTATTTACATAATTAACTAACTAATCCCAATTTTTATAATTTATCTTATGGTTAGCATGGTGTTCCCTTAACGCATCAAAATCATTCCCCATCTCTAAGCCTCAATTTTTGACTTTCACATTTCAACTCCTCACTTCTAACCCCACAATTATTATCATTATTACTACTACCAATACTACTTTTCTTTTTTTTAGCTCTTAGATATTTTTTAATTTTGTTGTTAACCAATAAAAAAGATTTCGTCATATGTATCGACATTTTACTATAGAATTTGTTATGTACACTAAGCTTGACTTACCATCATACTATTATTTCAACTCCAAACCATTAAAGAATGTATTAATCATTAATCTAATTTAATATCGATTTTTATTACTATTCCGATGCCCAATTTTCATAAATTACCGCAAGAGTGATTTCATTGATATTAAAATTAAATATTAATCAGCTTATTATCACTAATTCACGACTATACTTTTAGTAACTATAAAAACGCAAACGTTGAACTCTAGTGACCTTATTAACAGAGTACGCTTGTATACAGAGTTATACTTGGTCAATTACAGCTTTTATCTTACCATGAATTTCCTTTATGGATATTTGATTGAAATTCTTCCTTTTTTATTCAATGCTGGAAAAAGAAATTTTTGTTTTTCATTGACCAAATTCTGAAATTTAGATTTTAAAATTTACTTTAAATCAATTTTAGTATCTATTCGCTGGATTTTTATTGTCTTTGTATATCTACATATGTAACTATTTTAGGATTTGACCTATATTGAAAACCACCTTGAAATGCATTGTATACTGATAACTAATTAGATTGCTTTCCATACTGTAGTGAGGTTTCTGTATATATTATCATGGAAAAATTAAAATCTGTATCAGTGTTTTAAAAAGCGCTTAGGCGGTCAGCGTTTTCCGAGATCTAGACGGGGATTAATCGGAACTTAGATGCTAGTTGGCAGGGTTTATGCATTAAACATAATCGCACGACGATCCTCAAAATAGCATCTAAACAGGATCTAGACGTGCGTGGAGATTTTTGAAACAGTGATTAATACCGTGAGTTTAACATTTAAATCTTCTGGCATCTTTTTTATTTTGGAAAACAATTATAATAAAGAATATAGTAATTTAATTACGGAAAGGCAATCTGAAAGTTGAAAGCAAATTCATAGATTAAGATGTGACTAGTCTTTTTTTAATTAGTTATGTAAATATTTCTATTGAATTTGAATGCTAAAAGTAATTAAAATATCTGGTATAGAAAAAGAAGGGTACCCATTCCCTTTAATTTGATGTTTACTTATCTTATTACGAATTCAATTCAATTGAATTGAAATGTAAAATTTCTTTCTTTCGAACCAAACAAATATTAATGGAATTCAAATCAATCAAGATTTGAATTCGTGTGAATACAAAGAATAAAAATCTTACATAAAGTTGCAAGATTTTAAAAGAATTTATTTAAGTTATACTTTTGAACACTATTTTTACATTTTACCTTTTCATATACTTTTAGTTGAAGGAGTCAAAATACTTTGTACAAATTGTTTTTAAAAATGTTAAATAAATTAATTAACAATCAATTGAACTTTTTAATATAAATGAAGTTTCCAAACAAATGAACTTGTTTGAGAAATCAATTCAATTGAATTCTCTTGAGTGAATTCAATTCAATTCTTTTCATTTTCTTATGAAATTTATTTCCAAACACAACCTTAAGGACTTTTGACCGAAGAAGAAGAAGTCCAAGCAATGACACTCCTAATCAAAGATGAATAAGATAATTCAAGTTCTTTTACTTATCGAATAATCAGCTCCCCTAACTAATAAGTCAGCAGTCTAATTCACAAATTTGTTAGCAATAATTATGCAAATATTCGAAAAAACTTAAAAGGTCCCTGTAATCATTTAAAAATCAAGCCCATTGATGCTACTAATGGAGAAGCATTACTAGGAGCAGAAACAACATCAAATGAAGCATCTAATATCTAGGATTACACGATCAAAAATTTTGGGACCTGAGCCAACTTAGAGCTTCCATGCAGCTCAGTGTTTCTGCTTGAAATGCGGCACCTCCCCCTATCAACAAGGCCAATTTGCCTGCAATAAACTTCCCTACAGAATCTCTCACCACCAAACCATGCTCTAGATGTTGACCTGAATCGAAAGTGTTTGCATCGACGTTACACTTTACCCAACCCTTTGGTGGCTTCCTCCACTTATATTCATGTCCGGTATTAATGACTTTCTCATTCCACAATTAGGCCATGTTCTCTTCACCTTCAATTTGGTTCAGTTCAGTTGTACATTAAGTTAAGTTAAGTTAAGTTAAGTTCAGTTTAGGTCCATAAATTTTAATTTTAATAATGATTATTCTAATTAATACTTTAATAAAAATTATTAATTTATTAGACCAAAATGACCTCATCATTTTAATAAAAACATATATTTAATAAATATATAAACTACTTATAGGATCGAATCAAGTAATTTCATTTTTTATCCAACAATTGGCTGAATGATAAACGCAACTACTTAAAAGCATCTTTAGTAAACAGTGGATTATGTCGTGATGTGGCATATGGAATAAACATTCACATTGATTAGGTGGTAAAATAGACAAACATTCAAAAAATGAGTCACAACGAAATGTCTATTTAAGTATGAATTGTATTTTTTTCAAAATATAACAATAACAAAAAAATATTAAATAATTTACCATCGTTAAAATAATATTAACTTAATTGTTCAATATTCTATTTTATTATCTATCCATGGAATATCAAATAAACAATGTGTATAATCAATGATGACACATCATTATGAACAAAGTGAATGAAAAATTTATTGGAAGGTTCTTTTTTTACTTAAAGTCTATTAATGTTTATGTGTTAAGAGAATTAATAGAATAGACAATCTACGGAAGATGCTCTAAGTATTACTTAATGTTCAAACCTTCAGTGATGTGTGTGGAACAAACTAAGTAGGGAGGATAGCCTGTAATTGAACGTCTGCAATATTTGAATCCATATTAATCAACTAGCGAAGTGGAATAATAAATATATGTGGTTTTCAAATAAAAAATACTAAATATATATGGGAGTAAATCAAGGAATTTAACAAGTCTTTGCTAACAATGTGACGTTAATTTTGTTTACTAGTAACATATTTAGTTGCTAACTAAACTGACGTCAAACGTTAAACTATTGAATTTTATTGAGGTACAAGGTTAAATTAAAGACATGTCATTGATGTCAAACAGTATTAAGTTTTTTTTACTAGAAAGAATAATGCAATTTCTTCATGATTACAGTTCATCACATATTAAGAAATAGCAAAGTAAAATATTCAACCAAATAATTCTAATCTTTGCTAACGTTATACACTTTGAATTTAATAAATCCACAACCAAAAATATTACATTTATCAGTGACAAAATTATTTTACCAAAAATAAAATTGTCAGTACTTACTGTAACAATAAAGTTGCATCATCTATTCTATGAAATTGCAAGTAAATATAAAATATAATTTGAAATAACTTATTTATACGCACATATTGAAGTTTTTGAAAAATTTGTAGAAAATTAAAATTAAGTTGTATAATCAGAGTTTAAATATAACAAGAGTTTATACGAAGGTATAATAAGTCAATTGCAATTGCATGGTAAGGATAAAGGCCTATTTATAGTATAGATCAATTTTTATAAAAGAGTTGATCCCATGATTATATTATTTTTATTCAAGCATTTAATCACCTATTGATTAAATAGGGGTCCACTTCATTGCATTATGTGTTGGGCAATCCACTTGTTATTTTTGACTCAATTATTGAGTTTCAGAAATTGATTGCACAATGTAAAAAATAAAATAAAATAAAATTATACATATATAAATTGATATTATTAATTTACAACTTTAAAATACCTTTGCTACCCTCCCCAAATTTATTGGGTGATTCCTGATTACTAAAATCTAGCTTTTGAAGCCATGAAAGGTCTTTTGGGTTTGACTCAAAAATTTCTTCTTCATATAAGCATTTATTGATGAAAAAGTCTTGTCAATGAATACCACATACACCTCCAATTACAATATTCTTCATGCCTTTGTTCCATTTTTCACAAAAATTTCTCCTTAGTTTAAAAAGATTGAAAAAATGTAATCAATTAATTTCTTAGTATAATAAAATAAAAATTAGTTGAACAATTTCATCAGAAAAAGAATGTATAACTATGTAGTGACTCCACATAAGATGTTGTGTAGAATATCTAAAATTAGATTAAATATGGGGACTAGGTTAAACTGAAAAGTGAAACAAAAGAAACGTGCAATTATTAGAGGATAAAAGAGTAATGGTTCAAAATTAGATTTATAATGATGGGTGATTAAGAAAAAATTGGAAAATTTAATAGGGTAGGTTGCAACATAACTGAATTGGCCACCATTTACTTCAATTCTTAAGTGGCTTCGACAAATAACATGACCTACATCTAACTAGTTTAATTCCAATATGGATCCCACTTTTTTTATTTATATATGTCCTTTTATGATAATTCTATTGCAATATTTCTTTGCATAATTATGAAAAAAGAAGAAGAAATTAAAAATATGTCAAACTACATTTGTCATTATCACCGTAGGCCCCTTCATCCACAAGCACAGTTCACCCAACAAAAAAATTAAATTTTTATAAAGTAATTATTAATTAATTAAATGTCGTGAAAATTGTTTTAATTAAAAGAATTCAAAATTGCAGACACAAACCCGGATCATAAATCTTCATAATTTGTGAAAATGAGATTCAATGATTAAAATCAATGTGATCCATGTGAGGGGTATATAGGTAATTTTCAAGCCCACATGTAAGCCAACTTTACCGCTGAAATCCAAAATAACCTCCCTATAAAGTAAAGCTGATATTATTCTCTTTACCCTAAAAACAGCCCCCAAATATAAAATAAAAAATAAATCATTGAAAATTTAGATTTATACAAATAAAAAAGAAAAAAATTACAGGAAAAAAAGATAAAAAGAAAGAAAAAAGGTAACCTACATGGCCCGGCTTTTAACTAAATTTAGCTGGACAGACAAAAACCTACTAATTATCACCATCGTCTCTATGTGCAGCTGTTTGAATGATGTTATTATTATTAATATTCTTAAAACTTGAAAGTCATCTATTAAATATTATCTTTTTAACTAATTCACAGTTTTAAAATAACAACTAATTAAATTTGATGATTTACTAGTTTTCCTTTTCATAAATGTTTAATTCAATTTTCAAGACTATTAATTTGTTTAATAAAAACAATTTGACCTATAATTTTTTCTTGTTATTGAGGATTAGAATATAATTATCTTGGAAGTTGAACAAATTGACAGAAATAGGAATGAAAAACTTAAAAAAACATATTTAGAAAATATAAAATGATAATAAAAAGAAAATAATAAAATTTTTTTAAAATGATAATATTTAATAAACGGAAGGAGTATTAAATAAATATTACAATAATATTTGATATATCTTTCTGTGCCATTGCCACCTTTACAATTACTGCCATGACACCTCTTTCTATGCTTTTTCACTACCCAACCCTACCATAACAAGACATCATAAACTTACACGATAGTATAGTATTTGTTTTTTTCTAGCTTTACATGTGTAGCTGTTAATTATGGTTTTCTCCTTCTGTGCTAAATATTTTAGTTTTACAGAGATGAATCCCTTTTCTATTGTCATTTTATAATTACAACGTATTTTTATTTTAAGTTTTTCATTTTTATCTCTAATTCGTTCAACTTTCAAAGTAATCATATTTTAATCTCCAATAATAAAATAATAAAACTATACGAATCAATATTTAAGCATATTGATGAAGTCTTGAAAATAGAGCATAACATTTATGAAAGGGTAAATTAGTAAATCACCTCATTCAGGTAATTGTTACCTTAAAAAACTGTGAATTAGTTAAAATGATAATATTTAGTAGACGAATGAAATATTTATATATCGCAGTTTTTGTTTACTGTTTTTTATTTTGGAAACATGTAAAACAGTTGTTTAGTAATTATATAGATAGGGTTTAGTATAGTGTAAATGTTGTTCCCGATGTTTAATTGGTGATGAATGTTCTGGTATTACTGATAATTTTTTTTATCGCTGAAACAATTAAAAACACATGTATAATATTCAGAAGCGGACATCAAAAACAAACTTAATTAGCCAGTTAAGTTTTACTGAAAATATTTTATCTTCAAAATAATTATATCCAAACACTTATACGTGTTTAATAAGTTCTTTGAGAAAGCGAACACACAAAAAATTGATGTCAAACGAGTTATCAAACCCATTAAAAAAATCCACATCTAAAGAAAGTAAAATAATCAAATTACTTGAAAAATAAAAACATTAAAAAATGAAAAAGAATCAACTTCTTGAGATTGACAAGCAGATCCCACATAAATAAATAAAATGAATAAAATAAATCAACCTATACAACCCATCTTCATAAAACCCTCGAGAGAGAGAGAGTAATTCACCTTCTCTTTTAATTTTCTTTTTCTTTCTTTCTTTCTTTATATATATGTAAATTTTTTTCTCGTACAAACTGTAATTTCAAGAAATTAAGAAAGAAGAAGAAGAGAAGGAAGAAAGAGCAACATAAACAAGAAGAGTCCATATGCTGCAGGGGGACTCAACTAGTGTTCTCCAAACCCCAACTCCAGCCTCCGGCAGCCGTGGTGGTGGTGGCGGCGGCGGCGAGGCAGCTCCTCCTCTTTCTACTTCTTCTTCTCACCTCGAATCTGCACGCCATGTCAATGATCAAGAAAGAGGCGGTGGCGGTGTTGATGAAGGTGACCGGAGCTTCGGCGGAAACCGGTGGCCGAGAGAGGAGACTTTAGCACTGTTGAGAGTAAGGTCCGATATGGACGTTGCGTTTCGGGATGCAAGTGTTAAGGGCCCTTTGTGGGATGAAGTTTCCAGGTCAGTTCTTGTTTTCCATTAATGGAGGAGATCTGCAATTTTCACAATCTATTCATTTCTTCTTCTTCTTTTCTTTTTTGAAGTTTTCAAAATTTATTATTCTCTCTTACAGACAGATTACACTTTTCAATGATTTCTTATCATCTGAAATTAATTGTTTCTTTAATCTTAGAATTCAGCAAAACTCAGAATTTGGGCATTTTGTTAACCTGGGTCTGTTTCATTTCTTTCTTTCTTTCTGTCACTTTCTTTTTCTTTTAGCAGTGAATTAGATACGATGAGTACTTGTTTACAACACTCAACTCAGTGGAGTGTGTTTCTTGAATTTAAATTCCCAATTTCAAATCTTAATTACGTAGCAATAAATGTAGCAAATAAAATTAATTCTGTGTTTCTTGAATGGAATCGTACTTCAACAGATCTGTCATGATTTGTTTTGTCTTGTAATAAGCTGAATTAAATTTTATGGAATTAGTGTCTTAATTACAGTTTCATTTTATGTAGGAAAAACATTTTTGACCTGTGGGTTTTTTTTTTTTTGTTTTCGCTTTTGTATTCAGGAAGTTAGCCGAACTGGGTTACAATCGAAGTGCCAAGAAATGTAAAGAGAAGTTCGAAAATGTGTACAAATATCACAAAAGAACCAAAGACGGAAGAACTGGCAAACACGAGGGAAAAACTTACCGATTTTTTGATCAATTAGAAGCCTTCGAGTCTCATCCTCCACCTTCATTTCCACCGCCGCAAAAGCTTATTCAACCACCGCCAATTCCCGTGGCCAATCCACCGCCACCGGCTTCCCATGTTATCAGTACTACAGCCACTTCTAATGCTGCTACTGTTCCATCAAAAAATGTGCTGGATCAAGGCATTAATCTCACAGTTACTCCCCAATTAAACCCTAGTACAAATATTCCATCTATGGTGGTGCCGAGTTTTTCGGGGGATCTAGTATCGAATTCTACGTCTTCTTATTCAACTTCCTCTGATGTGGAGGCCGAAGGGGGCCGGGGGAGGAAGAGGAAATGGAAGGATTTCTTGGAGGGGTTGATGAAGGAAGTGATTCGGCGGCAGGAAGAGATGCAGACGAGATTCTTGGAAGCGATCGAGAAGAGAGAACACGATCGGATGGCCAGGGAAGAGGCTTGGAGAATGCAAGAGATGGCGAGGATTAATCGGGAGCGCGAGATCCTAGCCCAGGAAAGATCCATGTCTTCAGCTAAAGACGCTGCGGTCATGGCGTTCTTGCAGAAGCTGTCCGAACAACAAAATCCGGGCAACCCCGTGCAACAACAACAAGTTCATCATCGTCAACCCACTCAGCAGCCACAACTGCCTGTACTGGCACAGCCAGTACAGGCAACAGTAATACCGCCGCCACCACCACCATCACCACCACCACTAACAGCAACATTAACACCATCATTGGTTGTGGCTCCACAACCAGTGCAGACACCACCACAACAGCAGCAACAACAACAACAATCGGTATCAGCACTGACCCTACCTCCAGCGCGGGGCCAGGAGGTGAAACCAGATAACAATGGGGATCAATTGATGGCGTCGGGAGCAAGCTCGTCGAGATGGCCGAAAGTGGAAGTGGAAGCGTTGATTCATCTGAGGACTACTTTGGACTCGAAGTACCAAGAGAACGGGCCGAAAGGGCCGCTATGGGAAGAGATCTCGGGAGGGATGAGGAAGCTAGGGTATAGCCGGAATGCGAAAAGGTGCAAAGAGAAATGGGAAAACATTAACAAGTACTTTAAGAAAGTGAAAGAAAGCAACAAGAAAAGGCCTGAAGATTCCAAAACATGCCCCTATTTTAATCAGCTTGATGCTTTATATAGAGAGAAAAATGCTAATACTTCTGTCCAATTCAAGCCTGAGAATTCTGTACCTTTGATGGTACGTCCCGAGCAACAATGGCCGCCTCCGCCAGCTCCTCCTCCTCCTCCACCATCCGATTCGGCTATGGGTGATTTGGAGAGTGATGATGACAAGGACAATGAAGATGATGACGAGGAAGATGAGGCCGGGGCCTATGAAATTGTACCGAATAGGCAAACGTCGATCAGCTCAGCCGGTTGACGTGAGTTTGATTTTCGGTGGTTCAAGATTCCGGCGGCCGTGAATTGGGGTGGAAGGAATCTTGTTCGTTCTGTAAGCAAGACATACACATGGTGAGAGATGTAGCATATAGTCAGTGGATTATATGTTTAATTATTTTTATAATTTATTTATTTTTTTGCTAAATAAATAATTTCATGTAGAGTAAAAAAAAACACATGTGAGAGAGAAGTTTAGCTTCAAAAAGAATAAATGAAAAAAATGAGACTAGTGTTGTATTAATTTTTGTTTATTTTCTTCTTTCTGTAAATCATAGATATGGTTAATATATGTTTTTTATGAATCTGAATTTTTCAATAGAAAAATGAATAAATATATGGGAAGAAGAAAGAACACTTTTTAACCTTTTATTTCACAATTTATAAGGTGTAAGCATTATTATGGTGTTTTAATTGGTAATTAGTTCTTAGATTTGATGCTAGAGAACAAATATAGTTTTCGATTAATGATTCATCATATTGTCGTAAATTTTCTATAAAACGTAATATCTTAAACAAAAAACACTTTGTAGTTTAGATCTTAAGTCTTATGGTGGTAAATAAATATATTGATTGCTTTACAAGTTACCTTGAGTGGATAAGAATGGAAGTAACGTTTCTCTAAGTTATTTTTTTTTATTTTGGTAATTGAATTTTTAGGTCCAATGTCCAGGACTAAATACGATTAATTATTAATTAAATGAGTTTACTGTACAGTAAATAAGTTTCCATGTGTGGCTGGATATGCATGTGGATTATATTCTGTAACTTATTACCTTATACCTAGATGGGAATTACCTCTTTCGTCCCGAAATTTTTCCAAATATTTAATAGTTTTTTTAGACTATTGAATTGGTTTTGTAAATTGGAAATTTTAATTTTAATTCTATTAAATAGAAATATAAAAATTAAAAGGGTGAAAATGAAGGGGGTGCCCTTAACATGGGGGACCTTACTTACGGCCACAATATGCCAACATCACATGCAATATGGGGATATGAAATTATCATGCACCTTCAATAGGGTCCACCACCCCAGGAATCTTTTATTATTATTATTATTATTATTATTATTATTATTATTATTATTATTATTATTATTATTATTATTATTATCAAGAATAAACAAGATTGGCTTCTCAACAATGCACAAGATGCAATTTCATTACTAAGTTATTGAAATTGATATTTAACCTCTTATATAAGTTACTATTCAATTTTGAGAAATGTTAATTTTTTACATATAATCTACCAAATTCTAAACATTTTTTATTTAATTTGTGAATATATATTGTATTTTAGCAATTTTATTCATGTAATTTGATGAGATAAAGTAGAATAAATATATATTCCTTTTAATACTCATATTCAGGTTGACCAAATTAAATACATAATTATATAATTTAATGATTTTTTTCAAAAAAATAAATTTGTTTGGAATAAGATAATATCTAGAAAGAAAATTAATTTCAATTGTTCAGAAGACGAAAGTGCATTCCATATATGTGTAGCCAAGAGAAATTCATTGTTCTTTTATAATTATTTGTTTTCAATTGCATAATTACATGAAAAATCTAATTCCTTCATGAATTTAGTTCCTGTAATTACAAGATTATGATAATTTTTAATCCACCTGTGTGGCTAAATGGGAGCTGGCCTTGTGAATTTAACGGTTGCAAAAAAAAAATCAAAATATAATTTTATTATAGTGGTTAAATAATTAAATGATATCTTATATTGAGGATGCAAAAGGAAATGATAAATTTTATTATTAATTGTCTTCTAAATATTGGTATGTTCATTCATCTAATTCCTTATATAGAATTGTTTATCCTGGGGAAATTTATATTGATGAAACATTTAAAATAGAAAACAATAGCAATTTGTTGCCAACTCTAAGAAGAAGAGTGGAAAACTAAAATAAAGTAGTATATGATTATCTGAAATTAAGTTTCCCTTAAACTAGAGACATGGAAATGCGATAAAAATAAAAATAAAAATTGTCACGCATTATTGTTTTCCAATGTTGATATGTTTATCACTGAGACTTTCTAAATGTTTTATTTATCATGTAACTTTTTATTAATTAATATAGTTTGAATTGGAGAATTTTGTTAATTTAAAGAGGTATTAATTAATCGAAAAATTAATAATTATAAATTTATAGAAAGTTCGATATAAAAAAGTACATTTTATTTATATAAATTCAATTACAATGTAAGAATCTGTGAAACTAGAGAATGTTGGGCATAGACTTTCATGTACTATAATCTTGAAGATGAAATTACTAACTACGCAACACCTTTGGAATCCGTTACTCGTAACACTCAACTCATTGAATACATTTAATAATTTTTTGATACAGTTCGAAAACTATACACCAAAATTTATGGATGCAATAAGAATTATTAGAGATGTGCTTCAAGAAGATTCAAACTATAAGAAGCAGATACCTATAGAATCGTATTTAACAAAATAGTATTTTATATATATATATATATTGAATTATTAATTTATGATATTATTAGGAACATATATTTATAAAGGAATTTTAAAAAAATTTATTTTATTATCTTATTAAAATTGCTCATTTTTTAACTGGCTAAAGTCGGGGTTAGAAAATTATATTATTTTAAAGAGATTATTAATTAAAAGAATATTAATTTATAGAGGTTTTACTATAATAGTGTGTTTGAAACATTACTAGTTATTTTGAAGAAATTCATTTAATTTCATATTATTATAAACTTACAAATTTAAGTATAGAATAAATTTCTTAATGATCTAATTTAACATGAAAAAAAACAAACTCCGAAGAATCTTGATCTATAATTAAAGGCAGAGTTCATAGTTATTAGAATTGGTGATGATATAACTAAGTTTGAACAAATTGTATTACTTAAATGAGGGCAATGCAAAAACTGCCTAACAATTTGTTTTTTTTTACACGGGACGTGATGAACGTGAGATGAGTAATATGAATTTTAATCTAATGATGGTAAGGTACAGAATTAATTAAATTTACATTTATGGAAAAAAAACAAAATAGCAGTAGAAAGTAACTACAATTTCTACAAAATCAATTTAAAATAGACTTTCTAAAATATTGTATAAAAAGGTTTTTGGCATCATCATTTTGTGTTGGAAAAAACTAATGTAATTCAAAGTTATTTTTTTTAATTTTATAAAATGAATTAAATTGCTTTAAAATTAAAAAAATTTAACCTTTCAATTAGTAGAGACGTAATTTATTGAGATGGTTCTTGTTACTGCTCCTGAAATTTATATGACAAGTTCATTGTGTTACCAAAGTAAAATTCGTTGGATGCTATCTTACATGCTTGATGCAGTTTAAAAAATAAAAAAGCAAACGAAACACAAGTAACAAATCAAAATCTATTGATCTCATAAGATACAGAAAGTCCATTATTCTAAAAACTGTAGAGTTAGCTCCTTGTTCTTGCGATTTTCAGGAAAATAAGGGTTCGTTTGTTTCCAGTAAAATTTTGTGCAGGAAAATATATTTCGAATTTTCCTGCATTTGTTTAATTTGGAAAATAAGTCAAAGGAAAATATTGTGCAAGTCAACATGAAAATATAATGTAAATAATGGAAAATGTTTTCTAAAAAAAAGATGGGAAAATATTTTCCCTTATTTTTCTACTTCACCTCCTTCACTATTACCACATTCACTTCTTCCACCAACATCAACATATTCATCACTATCTCCATCCCGCTACCACCACCACCATCACCACCTCCTCCATCCACCGCTGTCACCACCACTACCTCCACCCGGATAACATCGCTTCCTTCATTATCAGCAGCACCATTTCTTCCACCCATGCCAACACGTCTATCACTTCCTCCATTCCATTATTTTCATCACGACCACCACCACCTCTTTCATTCACCGCCACCACCACCTCCACCACTCCCTCTACCATCATCCACACAAGCACATCCACTTCTTCCTCAAACACCACTACTGTCACTACCACCACCTCATCCACCCCGCCACCACTACTTTCTCTATCTATATTACCATCACTTCCTCCACCCCTCCATCACCACTATCTCCACCTCTCCACCAAATTCATCTCCTCCATCTACATTTATTTTATATAAAAATGTGATGCAATTCATAATTGATATAATTTAATTTTTATACAATAGTTATTATGCTATATTTCACATATTTTACAATATAATATATATATATATATATATATATATATATATATATATATATATATATATATATATATATATATAAGTTAAACTAGAATATTGTATAGTTAAATTTATGGTTGGAAAATATTTTTCAGAATTGTAAACAAACATCAGAAAATATTTTACATTGGTGTGTGTAGCCAAACATAGGAAAATATTTTATTTTCCTGCACAACATTTTCCCTTGCACAATATTTTCCTGCAAACAAACGGGGCCTGAGGTGAACATTCTAGTTCAAGAAAACTAAAATATCAACAGTTTTACTTGGTCTCGGGTCCCTTGTCCGTTTCTGACATTTTCAGGGTACTAGGCAAAATCGAAGGAAAAAATAGTTGGACCTCTGTGAGTAATAATTAAATACATTTAATAACTAAATATCAAATTACAATTAAATTAATGAGAAAAAGGTTACTAAAAATAAAGAAGGAATAAAATATTAATTTTGTACCTAATATATATTAGTCAACTGGAAAAAATTATAAAAAAAAATTATTTTTTCAAAATAATGTTAAACGAAATAAAAGAAATTAGCTCCTCCGAGCTATGAGCCTAGGCGACACCGATGGCCTTCGCCCAGGGCCCGCTCTGACTCGCTTATAAATATCCTGCTTAAAGCATCGGTAGTTACATGAATTTAAAATCTCGTATTACCTGAACTTTGAATTTTTGTAAAGTTTACTGCTTTGCCCTTAAAGTCACTTGACATCTTTTGTTTGGTTTGATTTTCAAATTTCATTTTTCTTATTTTTTCCAATTAAAAGTTGATACATGACGTTCAAAAGCAAAGTAATGTCATTTTTTAAAGTTGAGGGAGCTACTTTGTTTCTTCAAAACTTCAGTGGGCAGATTTTTTTTGAATAGGTACCAATTCATTAAAGCTAAATACTAAATACTGTAAAGATTTTAATGTTAAAATCCTGAAATAGATAAACAATTGCATCATAAACTTTTAGAATAAAACAAAAATTGTAAAATTTGTATGACTATTTTTTTTCTTTTTCGACATCAAATTGAAACCAAACTTTTAGAACCGATTTTTTTTCTGATATAAAAGATGATTAATAATAGCAAACATCAACCACAACAACTAAATGAATCATTGTTCCAAATGAACTCTAAAATCTTATACTATTCTGAATTTGAATAACTATCACTATGTGAACGTATCCCCTTTTACGATCAATCTTCCCCAAATAAGTCAACACGGAGTCGTCGACATCAAGTTAGTAGGAAAATTCCACCAAATATACTTGATTCAGATGGAAAAAAATAAGAGATATGTTGCTTATATACTGATTTGTTCAAATCTGTGGCATTATATGTATGTATGTATGTATACACGCAAGTGTGGGGGTGGGGGGTTAATCTAATGGATGTATAATGGATTAATATTTAAAGTTTGGCTATGCGTCATAACTATTAATTTATAACTTAGGGTACTATAAAGCTAGATTACAGAAGGAATATTGTTAAGGCATCTAATTAAAAGGGAAGTGTCCCTACTATGAGTTGTATTTTACCCAATATAACTGATCTAGTTTTAAAGAGAAACGATAACATGTGCCAATAATTAATTAGATCCACCCCATTCGTATACAAATATTATTGTATACTTGTACGCTAAAAGAATTCAATTAGCAAATACTCTGCCCACCCGTGGGCGACTCGCGACTCAATCAGGTCAAATGATTCGATTCAATTTAGTTATTTGAAATAAATTGAAAAATTATGGAACTTAATTAATTAATTATAAATAATCAAGAATTTAAGGACTTAATTGTAATTAATCAAATTTCTAATTATATATATACACACAATGGACGTGTATATGAAATAAATAGGGAATTCATTTTCTTATTCATTATCATTTTCATTTCCAATTAATTCTCTCTAGTGGGTTTCGTCTCGCGACGAAACATCGCATATCGATCTTTATCGATCTTCGTCGTTGCAGAAGTTGTGGATACATAATGAGATGTATTCGACTTGGCGTTATGCGGCGTTCTTCGATCTTAGACAAATGGAAAAAGTTAGAATCCGAATTCGTTTTTATTTAAGTTTTCCATCAAACAAGTTAATTAAGATTTTTCTCTTAATTCACATTTCTAATTACATAATATGGGTTTTTATAAAATTAATTATGTGAAATTATCAATGTGCAAAAGCCAACTTTTGTCTAACAGGCAAATCTCTTAATATATATAGAATTTAATTATATGCAAGTAAAATTACATGTTTCACATTTTTTTTGTCAATGCTAGCAACCATGTACTCTTTCCGGAGTTATTATTTTAGACGATATTTCATTTTCCTTTTTGTTTATCATTTTAAAATATCAATGTAAAATTTAACATTTTTTTCTAATTTATCCTTTTATTAATTAGGAAAAAGATAACGTATAAATGAAGTTATAATATATTAATAAAGAAGAAAGATAATTTTATAATAAAGAAATAGAGATAAATTAATCATTCTACTAGTGTAATAAATTTCTTGCTAATTTTGAGAATCTTTCAGCACGGGATGGATTACTGTATATAAGGTGAAACCGTGAAATGGTTGGAAATAATAATCATAAAATGTGAAAGACAAGGTGAAAATACATATACATGAAGAATGAATATATTGTTAGGAATGAAAATCTCACATTGCTCTTGAAAGATCCACTGACCTTGTTTTTAAGCAGAGCTCTGAAGATCTTAACTTAAATGAGACGTTTCAAAGCTGTGAGATTGGTCGTAAACGACGTTAAAGCGGATCAAGTTGTTTATAATAAGTTATCAGCACGATCGTGATGAGGGGATGTGTTAGGAATGAATATCCCACATCGCTCTCGGAGAATCCACTGAGCTTGTTTATAAGCAGAGCCTAGAAAACTTTAACTTCAATGACGCGTTTTAAAGCCACGAGATTGATCGTAAACAGCGCCAAAACGGACAATATCGTTCAAGCTATTTATAACATATATAATGATATGTTTAAAATTTTTAAATTACAAAAATACATTTCTTAATATTTGTAACTAAAATACTATAATAAATTAATATAACATTTCCTTTTCCGCTAGAAATATGAGATTTTTATTTTTTATTTAAACATACCGAAATATTTGACGTAGGTTTCTAAAATTTTCGGTGTTCCAAACATAAAAATATAAAAAAGGTTTGACATACTTTAGATTATTGAGTTTCCATGAATTATCAACTGTAAAAGTGGTAAATTTCTACTATGATTGATTTTTCATACAATATATATTTTTCTGTGAATTTTATAGTTACATAAAGCTCATAATATATTATTCTAGATAGGAAGTAAAATCAACAAAAAATATTATTATCATTATTATTCGGGTGGGAAAGTAAAAAAAAATAATTATGGCAAGTAGAGAGGTCCGTTACAGAGTACAGCTATGATATTGATCCGCAAAAAATGTGGACCAGTAAATTAAAATAATTCAATAGACATATGTATGGCAAAAAAAACGGTGAAATTTTATTAATTTTGATACCCTACAAATTTGTCCATACAATTTAAGATGCATGTTATGTTACCCCACATATAGATTGGACTGTATTTTTTTTATTAATTTTTGGATAAGGATAGATTTATTCTGTTACACAGTTACAGTATATGACAATAAAAGTTGTTGTTTCTATCACATTAGCCTATAAATTTTGAAAATTTAGAATATTCTGATGCATACATACGAGGCATGCCAACTTTATCACATTCTTGTTCAAATTATGTATAACTTACACTCTGAAGTTAGTTTTAATTTAAGGAGATAAAATTTATATGATGATATGGAATCAAACAAGTAGAGAGTCAATGAAAACTTGAAAAGATCAAATATAGTGAATGTAATATGTTAAAAATTATTTCCAATTCTTTTCATATTATTACTTTATTGTAGTTGTAAGTTATGTAAAATTTGGATAAGTTCAGCTTGATTTAATTTGGTGGAAAAATTTAGTCTTTGAATTTGCAAATTTGTTCATAGAATTACTTAACCAAAAAAAAAGCAAAACAATAATATACAATATACCAGTTCAATGGGCGGGTTAATTCTTATAGGAATTTCATTAAAAACATAAATTCAAAATAGGTCTACTGAACTTTCGATTTACTCTAGGCCGAATTTACAAAATGAAGGTAAACGTAAATAGGAAACAAATTCAGATTCTAACCTTTTTTGGTATGCCCAAAATCGAAGAACACCGCATCGAATGCCAAGTCAAATCTATCTCACTGTGTGTCGGATTATGGATGTATATCTACAACTTCTGCAGCAACGAAGATTAATAACAATTATTTACGATATTTTTATCATGAGATGAAAAACCCAAGAGAGAGAATAGAATGGAAAATTATAATGAACTGATAATGAAATCAATTTTGATATCCTTAATAAAAAAACATACCCATTTCAATATGTATATATGAAGATCTCATTTGGCAACCTTGTTGCTGTTATAATTGTTGTTGTCGTTGCTGTTTGATATTGATGTTTATTATTGTGGTCCGTTGTTTCTGTTATTAACTAAAATAAATTTAGTGTTTGGTAAAAATATGATTTACTGTTGTTGTTAGAAATGTTAAATGAATAAATTGAGCATATTTCAAATTTAAAATAATTAAATAAATAAATAGTTTAAGGGTTTTAGATAAAAATAATTGAAACATCAAAAAAACTTTTTGAAAAGTTGAATTTTGATGTGGTTCGGAAAATGAGATAAATCCAAAAAAAAAAAAAAACAACTTCTACATCATTTTATGTTTAACCAAACATTTTAATAATATATCTCTATAACTAAGGTTGTGATCGCTAATCCTTACTCATTACTTCTATCTCAGCATGACCGGATCAGAATTGGGATCAAGTCGCTACATCCTAATGGGGAAATATTTCCTTGTGCATACATATCCATACTCCGATAAACCGTGAGATGGATCCGATTTGACATTTGATGCGGCGTTTTTCGATCTTGAGTATACGGAAGAGATAAGTACTTTTTTCTTTTCAAAAAGGAAAAGTATTTTTTTATGATGCTACCAAAAAGACCCAAAATGGAAATTGATTAATTGCAATTTTGATTATTTGCGATTAAATCTTTAAAGTTCTATGACTTTTTAATTTAGTCCAAATAATTAAATTGTATATGTTCCTTTGACCCGATGACCCGCTCATAGGCGGACTGGGTATTTCTAACAACAAATTTGTGACATGGTCTTTAAATATTTATTTTTAATATTTTGGTAAACTAAAAGATAAAAGGATAAGGAGTAAGCTGGATATTTACAATGTCTAGCTGGCAAATCCGTGTGTGCATTTGACTTGGCAATTAGTTAGCAAGTTGTTAAAAGTTTTAATCATTTTCACTGTTTCACCCGTATGGTACCGTAGAACCTTGTTAAATTAATACTCGATAAATTAATAATCTTGCTAAAATAATAATTTTCTCCGGTTTCTAGTCGAGACCAACGTGGTAAATTAATAATTCGTTAAATTTATAAGATAATACGAAAAAATAAATTCATGTAGGTCCCATTTGACATATAAATTAATAATTCATAATTTGTAAAAATATATTTCATATAATTCATAACTAATCTAAGAAGATTTTTGAAAATATGAATATAATGTTACTTGTTTCTTTTTAAAATTAATGTCCCCTTGAAT
>CATIWQ010123329.1:0-15643 GCA_949673415.1 Euphorbia schlechtendalii | reverse complement strand
AAAACCTGGACAACATCAATACTATGCTTAGTACGGGTCGCTCTCACATAGCCACATTTAGCAAGTTACCATTCCAAAAATGTTGGCTCACTAAACAGTGTTATATCACAGATCCAATGATTATACATGATATTGTTAACCCTAAAACTACTCTTAAAATTAACGCCAACGCATATAACTTGATTAACATAAAAGACTTAGCATGAAATACGCATTTTGACACAAAGAGATATCATAAACTTTGAAATAGACAGTATAAGTAGAAAGTAAAGCAATGTTGTAAGGTATGCAACTGAAAGCTAAAGTTGATCAAACCATATCCACTCTTTAATGGGAGTCGTCAATTCTCGAAATTCCTGTGTCTGCTTTGAATTTGGTCTCGGCCAGTACAGAACCTCCGCTAGGATACTATTCTTTGCGAATATCGAACAAACAAATATTTAAGAATGAAAACTTTTATTGATAAGTGATTTGCAAGTACACTTATACAACAATTGCTCGAATATGTAGAGAAATCTAGTGATTGAAACAAGGAATCGAATCACTTAAACATTTTCTCGCAAACACTTAAGAACGTAGCGAATCTAACTATACACACACTATATTTGCACTCTAATGCTTTCCTCTCTAATGTTCCACACTATTCATCCCACTGCTGATGCACACAATTTGTGAAGAATTGGAGCCTTATTTATAGAGTTTGAAGGGTTGCATCTATTCAAATGAAGAGTCACATCCATTGGTGAAAGATTTCATCTCTTCAATGTGATTAGTTGAGAGGCTTTGATTCAATCCACAATGGATAGGCACCTTTTCATGATTGGTTGACTCTTGATAAGTGTCTTTTCATTGGTAGTAGATGGCGGTTGATCATGCTTATCTGGCTGTTGGTAGTTATGAAGATAATACCAGAAAATCATCCATGTTGCGACCGCGATATGTGATTCGCGACCGTGAATCTTTGATTGGGAGATTTCTATTCTGAAGTGACCAGGCCACGACTGCGAATGATTATCGCGACCGTGAATGGAGTTTTCTTCAGAAATCTCCTTATAACTTCACCGATCTTTGAAAGCTTCGATCATAAGCTAAATCTTTAAGTTCCACGCATCTTTTTGCACCTTTTTCATTCTATTTTCATAGAATTCCACTTTTGATCATTTTACTCCCAAGATTTACCTAGTCTCTGCATTTGCATAAAAAATAACTACATATCACGTGAAATCTTTTATATGAAGTATAAAAATGATTCAAACTATAGTGTTTATTGTATAAATTTATCATGATAATAAGTGTAATTATACACTTATCACATGACACCGCATCGAGTATTGGAAATGATCATTAGAGCTAACCCTGGCCAGGCTCTAGCTTTGGAAGGCGCAACTAAAGAGGAAATCATTCCAGGGACTCCTGTAAATTCCCTCGACAAAAAAAAGACCCTGGTGAAAGTGAAAGAAGGGCCAGCCCCAAAAAGAGGAAGAGTGGTCATCCAATATGAAAGAGAGGCCTTGGGAGAATCTATAATTAGTTCCAGCAACAACTCTCGCCAAACCAAGGCCCAACCAAAAGAAGGGCAAAGAGCTATGGGAATCCCCAAAACATATCCATGTTCATGCTCCCAACCCAACTTATGCGGGATGCCGATCTTCACAGATAGTGACATGCCATCCCTCCACTTAGTAAAATTTGAGACTCTTATGCGGACCCAGGGACTGTCCGATGAAAAGATAGCCATTTTCTTCCCTTGTTCACTAATGGGTGCATCAGGTGACTGGTATATGAACCAGCCAGAGACAATCAAGAAAGACTGGAAGAACATATCCAGAGCTTTTAAGAGAGACTTCATATATGGGGAGAAATGACTCGTGGAATTCAAGGAACTATTAGCATGTCAATGGGATGAATATAAGCCTTTCTTAGAGTATGCTCACTGATGGATGGCATTACAAGCGGTATTTAAGAGGAAGCCCTCCAAAGCAATCCTAGTGAGGTTGATGATTGAAAGAGCCCGTCCAGAATACCAGAGTCATCTCATCACTTATCACTTTGCTATTCTTGAAAGGCTACTTCAAAGAGGCCATAGGTTGGATCAATTAGTCCACGAGGAAGAAGATGAAGTCCTTGTAATAGGAACTAGGATACCATCAAATCAAGTCCTGGACATGCTTGCCCAATCCGTCACTAAGGCAAATTCAATAAGGTCGGCCCTGGTATCTACCCAAAACATAATGGAAAATTATAACTTCTTCGAGTTTGTGTATGTTGCAGACGGGAAAAAATAAGAAAAGCCCAAAGTAATGAAGTAGAAGGAAAAGCCCATCAATTTGGATGGGTATATTTTAAAGTCCCGAAGAGGATGAGTAAGAGAAGACGCTCGTCAGGTGGAGGGTGAAGAAATTGTGTATGGTAAAAGTCCGATCAACCTAGACTCCTGCCAATTAAAGAATGACAAGAGAAAGACGGAGCAGCCACAGTATCCGTGGCAAACACCTACTGAGACAAGGGTGATAGAAGATGGGGTGTTGAGAGTGACCCGTAGTGGTCGAGTCTTCCAGAACAATCCCATCTAGCTTGGGAATTCATCAACCAAAGAAGTTACAAGGGACCACACAAAGCCACCCCTGCCCCGGGTGGTCAATTAAGATGAGATTAAGGTCGATCCTTTAGTCAACCAGCTCAAGAACACATAGTCAAAGTACAGCATTTGGCAACTTCTATGCTTTTCTGAGGCACATTACCGAGGATTGTTACAGAAGTTAATGGAGATGGAAGCAACACCGACTACTTCGATGATCGAAATGTGCTCAGCCATTGGAGAGGGGATACCTCATAAGAAGAGCCCTGCCATTACGTTTGACTGGTCGAACCTCCCACTAGAACAATGAAATCACAACAAGGCCCTCTTCATTAGGGTCAATATTTTTGACAGGTCTATCCCATGTGTGATGGTGGATGATGGATCAGCATTGAATCTTTGCCAGCTAAAAGTGCTGCCTCATCTTGGATTAACTGAAAACATGCTAGAAAGGTCGGATACTATGATCCGAGCCTATGATAACTCAAAATGTGGGGTGGTAGGAACATTCACGATGACCGTGACAGTAAATGAAGTGACATCTGAAGTAAAATTCACCATGTTGGACATACCTGTCTCATACTCCTTGCTGCTGGGAAGACCTTGCATTGTCCCCTCCACTCTCCACCAGAAGGTTAAACTGGTTCACTAAGGAAAGCCAGTTACCATAGAGGCGGATGAAGAATTCGTAATAGCGGTAGCAACTTTCGCAGAGTAAGGCCTAAGGGTGGCCATGAATGACCAAGAAATTGAGGCAAAAAGGAAGAAGGCGATTCCTATGGGCTACCGTTACTTCTCTACTAGCTTGAAAAGGATTATGAAGAAGCAAGGTTTTATTTCAGGTAAAGGACTCGAGAACTATCACCAAGGAGTAGTGGAAGCCATTGATCCTCTACTATTGACTCCTAGAGCAGGATTGGGATTTACCCCTGAGCATAAAATTTATAACACAAAAGGCCATCCTTCTACAACTTGGTCAGTGTATGTTCTATTGAAGGGGAATGGTAATACTTGGGGGAGAGTGAACTAGTACCAGTTGGAGGAGAAGTTGTGACAGGGTTTGAAATTTTCAGGGATGTATTCGACTTCTCAAAGGAGTGTATGTTGACTCCAACCATTGAGTCTGTGGATGGCTCAGAAGAGTTTGATCACTTTGAAGAGGTCAACATGGAAGAAGGAGCTCAAGTTATGGCCCTAGAAGGGGTAGTTGTAGCTGTTCGGAAAAAGGGGAAAGCCAAGATGTTTGTTGAAGATGAACCTGAACTTGAACCCATGGAAGATGAGGTCTAAAATGCAATCAAGGCCACCACTAAAGCCCTCATTGTGCTGATGAAGAAGCAAGATGGGAATGTGAAAGAACAGCTAGCTATAGCAGATGAAGATGTCACCAAAGCCATCGCCATGGAAAAGAAGGCAGACCTGTTGAGTCTGCCCTCTAGGAGCCAGTTCCTGAGATAAGTGAAGACCCTCCGCATGTGGAGGAAACTGATGCAAATAGTGTAATCTTTAATATTTTGAACATTTTCGATGTTAATAATGCCTCCTATGAGGCATATCTATCAATAGATCGGGACTTTGCTTACTTGTGTGATGTTTCACCAAATGGCAGCATGCATTTTCACGATAATTCACATAATGTTTTAAGCATAATTGATACATCATTACATGAAATAAATTTAAGTACAGATGAATCACCCAAAATGGTGATGATTTCGAGTAACCTAACTCCTGAAGAGGAACATAAGATAACAAATATACTTAGAAAAACATGTGGTAGTGTTTGTTTGGTCGTATGAAGACATGCCAGGGGTGGATAGGGAGATCGTTGAGCATAGAATTCTAACCGATCCTCAGGTCAAACCTGTCAAACAAAAGTTGTGAAGATTACGACCTGAATGGGCTGAGAAGGCGAAGGTGGAAATAGCCAAGCAAATAGAGGCTAAGTTCTTGGAAGTGGTAGAATACCATACCTAGCTTGCTAACATCGTACCAAATGCAAAGAAAGATGGCAAGGTTCGAGTCTGCATGGATTTCAGGGATTTGAATAAAGCATCACCAAAGGATGACTTCCCTCTTCCTCATATCGACGTCCTCGTTGACAGTGCTGTTAGAGTTGCTATGTACTCATTCATGGATGGCTTCTCAGGGTATAATCAGATCTTTATGGCTATCGAGGATAAGATTAAAACCGCCTTCATCACTAAATGGAGGGTTTACTGCTACAAGGTCATGCCCTTTGGACTGAAAAATGTTGGGGCAACTTATCAAAGAGCTACGACGGCCTTGCTACATGACTTAATCCACAAGGAGGTAGAAGTATACGTGGATGATATGCTAGTTAAATCCCACACTCGGGAAGAGCATCCAGCCATCCTCGATAGGTTCCTTACTCGAATCGAGAAGTATAACTTACATCTGAACCCAAAGAAATGCGCATTTGGGGTCACCTCAAGAAAGCTAGTGGGGCATATCGTGAGTCAAAGGGGTATAGAGATGGACCCAGACAAGAGTCGAGCCATCATAGAAATGCCTGTGCCAAAGACGGAGAAAGAAGTACGAGCATTCTTGGGATCCTTGCAGTATGTTAGCAGGTTCATTGCCCGCCTGACTTCCATCTGTGAACCGATTTTTAAACTTCTGAGGAAACAGAAACCTGTGGAGTGGAATGATCAATGCCAGATCACGTTCGAAAGAATCAAACAATACTTTATCAAACCACCAGTCCTACAACCTCCCGTTCCAGGACACCCTCTGATTCTTTACTTGGCCATTGAAGAATCCTCTGTAGGGGCAATGTTAGTACAAGAACACGATGATAAGAAGGAGCATGCAGTATACTACTTAAGCAAGAAATTGCTAGAGTATGAGACTCGTTACAAGTTGGTAGAGAAGATTTGCACCGCAATGGTATGGCTAACCAAGAAACTACCCACTATTTCCAATCTTATCAGGTGCAGGAAATAGCTAAGGTCGACCCCATGAAATACTTGTGCCGGTCTCCCACGTTGGCAGGTAAACTTTTCCGGTGGCTGTTGCTCCTTCTGAGTTTGACATTGAGTACATAACGAGGAAGGTCATCAAAGGATGAGCGGTTGCTGAATTTTTAGACAATCAAGCGATGGGTTCTGATTATGTGGAAAACTTGGAATTCTCGGATGAACAATTATCCTTGGTAGAAGAGGTCAAGAGGGAATGGACCATGTACTTTGATGGTGCCGTAAATCGTAAAGGGGCAGGTCTGGGAGTAGTTTTGATCACACCGCAGAACGAAGTCATCCCATTGTCTAAGCACTTGGAGTTCCCAGTCACAAACAATGGAGCACAGTATGAAGCCTATCCTTTTAGCCTAGAATCCCTGAGCAATGTAAGAGCCAAAGAAGTCTCTGTTATTGGAGATTCAGCCTTGGTGATTCGGCAAGTTACAGGCGATTAGGAGATCAAGGAAGATCCACTCCGTCCATATCTGGATGCAATTTGGGTAGCCTCTACTAAGTTCGAAAAATGTGTCTTCCGTTATGTGTTACGAGAAGATAATCAAATGGCAAACTCCTTAGCCACTCTAGCCTCCATGTGGGAAGGACCTCAGGCTCAACCCATCAAACCATTAATTCTACAATCATCCATGGAGCCCTATTATTGTCGAGCAGTGATAGTCGACATGGACTCAAATTCTGGTTGTTGGTACTTAGATATCATCCAATTTTTGAGGGATGGGGTTTATCCTGATGGGGCAACAGACTCAGATCGCATTACTCTTCGCCGCTTATCCGTGCAGTTCTGACTTCTTGATAATGATCTATTCCGACGCACTCCGAAAGGATTGTTACTTCGTTGCCTGAACGAGAAAGAGGCTCTGCTCGTAATTAGAAGACTACATGCGAGTGATTGAGGGCCACACATGAACAACTTAGCTCTAGCCAAGAAAATTCAACGTTAAGGATATTATTGGACTACTATGGTCGCAGATTGCATTACAGAAGTTAAGAAATACCATGAATGCCAAATCTATAGAGACCTTAGCCATCTGCCTCCTTCAGATCTCCATAACTTATCCACTCCGTGGCCATTCTCGGCATGGGGGATCGATATAATTGGAGAGATTCATCCTTTTTCCAATAAGGGGCACAGATTCATCATAGTAGTAGTTGATTAATTCTCTAAGTGAGTGGAAGCTGAATCTTACTCTAGTATCACTGCTAAGAAAATGGCCAAGTTCATAGAGAAGCACATCTTCACCTGGTATGGGATCCCTCACCATATAGTCTCAGATAATGGAGTTCAATTCTAAGGGGCAACAGCAAAGCTGATTGAGAAACATGGTATCGAGCATCATCGCTCTTCGCCATATAGACCACAAGCTAATGGGGTAGTAGAAGCATCCAACAAGTCCATCAAGAAGATCCTGAGTAAAATGGTGACCACTTATCGAGATTGGGCAGATAAGCTACCTTTCGCAATCTAGGGTTACAGAAAAAGCATTCAAACTCCCATGAATCAGACTCCATTCTCACTTGTATACAGAATGGAAGTAGTTTTGCTTGTGGAAATAGAGGTAGGATCTTTAAGGATGGCCCTCAAAGCCAAGCTAGGAGAGTCGGAATGAGCCAGAGCTAGATTCGAGCAGCTTAGTATGATTGATGAGCAATGCCTCAAAGCTCTGCAGATGTACCAGTAACGAATGGCCAGGGCGTACAATAACAAAGAGTAAAAAAGGTTTGAGTAAAGGGGCAATCAAGATTATAGATATGGAAGGCAACGAGTTCGTCAACCCCATCAATCAAGACAGGCTTAAGCGCTACCTCGTTTAAGAAAAGGAATAAAAATAGTAGAAGCAAAAAAAAACCCGTCAGCTAACACTCTGTTAGTTGAGCAAAAAGTAGGGCATTTTTAAAACAAATACTCATTAGTTAGAATAAGCATTGTGAAAGCTAGCTAATGACAGGAATTAGGTCACTCGAAACATTTGTACTTCAGTTTATTTCATCAATGAAGATATCATTTCTTGCTGAAAATGTTTAATGTGTATACTCATGAAAAAAGCATGAATGGCAATGGTTGAAACGTCACAAGTAAACTATAATCATATTACAATGCAATAGTTTATACTTTGGAAAAGATAAACAAATCCGATAGAATTTTACCACATTGGTCGATTAGTTTTATTCTTTAATAAAATAGCATCATTCATCTATTGTCATAATGACTCAGCCTATTGTCCTTCCTTGATCACTCACGTGATAAAAGAAAAATGGCATCAAATAAATGTGGAAAATTTATACAAACCCGGATTTATCAAAAAAAGTACAGCAAAAGCTACACTATAAAAGGCCACACTGGCCAAAAGCCTAATCACTATCGGCAGAATAGTATGTCTCTTCCTATTCTCCGCCAAGAGACTCCTGGATCCTACTCGCATCATTGATATCATCCTCAAAAGCCTCACGATAGAGAATAGATCCTCCAAAGGCCTCTCCCCAAATGCTAGTGGCCCTCGTCCTCCTCAACTACTTGGCGAAGGCCCGATCATCGGCCTCCATGTTCCCGACCTCAGCCATTGTCTGGCTCCTGCTCTTACCCTTGCCCTTATCTCGAGAAAGTAACTACGACAATGCCAGCTAATCTCCCAGCTCCCGAGCCTGAGCCTCCGTGGAAGACCGAGCCTGGCGCTCCAACGCAAGCAAAACCTAGCATCAAAAGTTGTACATCATATCATTCATCATCACATCATAATCACATCATGCATAAAATATTATTATCATTTACCACACAAGCAACCATAAGCAAAAGGGGATAATCTTACCCCGGCGGTACTATTCTACGCAGTGATTAAGTCCCTGGCTGACATGTACTAGCGCGCCATCCTCTTTGCCTCATCTCATCGAACATGGAAAAATGGAATGTTAGCATAAATCCAAATTAAAAACAAGAAGAAGCATGAGAAGAAAGGATCTCACATGAGTGGTATCCTGGGGTATGAAATCCAAGATATGATGACTATTAGGAAGCTCCACCTGAGTAGTGTCCTTGACTAAAGAGAGGAGAGAGAAGGAAGCATCCATAGGAATAGCTACCTGACCCTCCACGATATCTAGAGGAGGCATGGAGGGACCCGTGAATTGCCTAGCCTCACCACGGGCACGCTTACTGCCACCCATCTGCAAACATACGAACAAAATCAACAATCAATACAAAAAGGAAAAATGAAGAGAAAGACATGTATGATGAAAAGAAAGTCATACCCTGGAAGTGCCAATCTGAGAAGGATGTGAAATATGAGCCGTAGAGCTGCGGTAGGCATCCGCGTCAAGGATATCTCCACCAGGGCCACCACGGTCATCTCCGCCCTAGTCATCTCCACCCTAGTCATCACCATCATCATCGTCCTCCTCATCCTCATCATCATATAGTCCTGCTGTGGTCCTACGAAGGTCATCCTCGATACGAAGCTGATGCCATGGCTCGGTGTCATCATACCAAAGTAGAGGGCATGGCAGCAAGAGCAACGTCAAATGAGTTTGATAATCGATGTTAAGGCTCTCGATCATGATGCCATTCCCCTCAATGAGATCCATATGATCAGCAAGAGTCATGATCGTCAGATGAGGCTAAAACACACCCACCGAAGGATGAGGAGGCACAGACCGAGTAGCTACAGTGGAATCCCTCCACTTCTGGATACACTCATCAAAATACCACTCGTAAGACCGCGAGCTCTCTAACACAAGTTAGCAATCATCCACGTCCTTCCTCACCTCCAAGACATCCTTCTGGTTGGTCACGGCCTCCCAGGGATCATCCACCATCTAAATAAGCGCAAAAATAGGAAAAATGATGAGTCAATCATCAACTTGTTGCTCGAAAAGAATAAAATGATAATCAATATTCTAAGGAAGAAATAGAATACCTGATCATGAGAGAGATGGCGAATGCACTCGCGGTAGCTGGCCCTCCACTTGCGCAGGCCACTCACCCGACGGCACCATCGAATGATAAAAGTAACCTCTTGCTCTGGGGCATCCTTGAAGATAGGAGGAGGGAGTACATGGTACTCAAAAGCCCAAACCTGAAAAATAAACACATTTAAGTATGTGAGTATGAGAATCGTTGTTGTGAAAATAAAATCCATGAATGAAAACACACAAGTACCTGAAGGAGGAATTGAGTGAGCTTGAGGGTCTTATTGTGCGCCCTCATAGCGTAATCCAAGCCGTAATACATTTGCCCAAGTATGGCTCGAGGCCAGTTCCAACTCGGGATGTTCGTCACATCCTCAACTGCCAATATCAGTCCATAGTTTATCTTGTTGGATGCTACGGGAAAGAAGAGGATAGTCAGAAGGCTAATAACGAAAGCCCTCACGGCCTGAGGGCGAAGCTCCTCTGGAATAGGTTGAATCCTCCTCCAATGGTTGTAGAGGTCACCGTATGCCAACTTTCTCACATGGGGAAACAAGCCAAATAGCTCCTCTAACCTACTCGCCACCCAAGTTAAGGTAGGAAACCTATCAAGAAAGACGTCAAAATGGATGGTGGAGCCATCCCAGCGCAAGCCCGTCATCGCCACGACGTCAGAAGGGGTGATAGTCAACTCCCCAACCAGTAGATGAAAGGTGTGCATCATCTTTAACCAAAGCTCCACCATGGCAGTCAAGGCAGCATGCAACAAATGAGGCATCTGATCAGGGAGCACACTTGCAATGCCCCCAAAACCAGTGGCCTAGATGGCCACCTCCAAATCTGAATCCCACCGAATCTTGGCCCACCAAGAACTCAATGTACGAATACCGCCAGTATTCATAAATAGATACGGCTGCAAAAAGAAAGCAAGAGAAGTGGTCACCCACGACGCTACTTTATCCAGCAAAATGGGGCAAAAAGGAAGCAAGTAAGCCCGTAAATCCAAAGTCAAAAATGAAGAAAAGGTGAAAAATGCTAACATCGGCACCAATGTGCCAACATTAGTATTGATGTGACAACATCGGTACCAATGTTAACACATTGGTACCGATGTTAAGTCTGAAAACCTAACATCGGTACCAATGTTAAGGTTGTAGAAATAGTAACCTTCGCTGTTAGGCGATTTCCAGCCAAAAATCATCTTGAAAAATCCAAATTTCAATAAATTAAACATTCTAAACATCTAAATGACCTTAAATACTACTAATTCATGGACTGATTCTATACGAAATCGGCTCCAATCCAAGTTTTAGTCTAAAATCCTAAAAATCCAAAATCGGAAAAATCGGAATAAACGAGAGATTATCAGGTTACCTGGAGTTTTGAAATGTGTTCATAAACATTCGAGATGAGGGAAGTAATGGGAGAAGTGAGGGAGTAATCCACAAACTCATTTGAAGCATCAAAACCGTACCCTTGAGCCACGGAGCACGATCGAAGTCTCTAGTTCACCGGATGAATCGGGAGAGATGAAGCGACAATGTTACGGGGTTTCTTACCCTTAATCTTAGCCCTCATGATGAAAAATCAAAAATTTTACCAAATAGAAGAAAATCGGAGATGATTTGGGAGAAAATTCAGAATGTTGATAATGAAACAAAATTTTATTTTTAAAATTTATAGGTTCTGTCGTTGGAATTCACGATGTCCGTACCGATATGGCAATATCGGTACCGATGTTGATACATCAGTACTGATATTTATTATACTGGTACGGATGTTAACTTTTAATTTTTGTTCTTTTATTTCTTCTTTTCAAAATTAAACTACAATAGAAAATTTTCTATCAATGGACCTTTTATGGTCTACTTTTTCTGACTTATTACAGTCAACAGACCTATTACGGTCCACATTTTCTTGACTTATCACAGTCAATGGACCTACTACGATCCACATTTTCTTGACTTATCACAGTCAACGGACCTATTACGGTCCACATTTTCCTGACTTATCATAGTCAACGGACCTATTGCGGTCCACATTTTCCTGATTTATCATAATCCATATTTTCCTGACTTATCACAATCAATGGACCAATTAAGGTCCACATTTTCCTGACTTATCACAGTCAATGGACCTATTACGGTCCACATTTTCCTGACTTTTCACAATTAACGGACCTATTACGATCCACATTTTCCTGACTTATCACAGTCAACGGACCTATTACGGTCCACATTTTCCTGACTTATCACAGTCAACGGACCTATTACGGTCTACATTTTCCTGACTTATGACAGTCAATGGATCTATTACGGTTCTCATTTTCCTGACTTATCACAGTCAACGGACCTATTAGGGTCCACATTTTCTCCAACTATTTACAATCGGTGGACTTTCAATGGTCCTCATTTTCTTAACTTATTACGGTCAATGAAGCTATCACGGTCCCCATTCTCGGACTTATTATAGTCAATGGACCTATTACAGTCTACATCTTTCCTAACTTATTATAGTCAATGGACCTATTATGGTCCGCATCTTTTATGGACCTATTACAGTCCACATCTTTTTGAATTATTATAGTCACTGGACTTTCTCCAGTCCATCATCCTTTCAAACCTTTCCTTACCAACAGCGATAGGAGGAAAGTCAAAAACAAAGGGGAAAACTATTGTTAAACAGGCCTCCTTCAAGCAGCATTACAACATCATAAAAGCCTCCCAAAATAACGGAGTGGTCATCGGGACATCCCCGAAAATCTCAAATTCAAATCTCCACATTTATCGTACCCCTTCAACCCACAAGGGGCATCTATGTCAGACTCACAACCGTCGATGTATCATCAAAGGCATGAAGCACACGGTTTTCATCCTTTCCCCAACGGTTCCAGCTATATCAACCAGCCAAAGGTCAACCTTCAAGTGGCAATTATTGCTAAATGGGCAATCACAAAGGGCATGGAGAGACCAATCCCCGACAATGTCACACCAAGATGAAAGCTTCCAGCCACCATCCCCAAAGAGTGCCAACTGTGACTAGTCAGGTATCATTTCTAAACCCCGCTACTCTTTCAATCATGGGACCATACTGATCTCATATCAGCAGTGATCCCATGAGGGGCAACTTGTGAGTACAGGATTTTAAATCCTCACTCACGAGTTCAATGATGAAGCTGTAATTTATTTTCTTTTGCAAGTCTTCTACTTTGACAGTGTCTCGGAGGTCCTCGGCAAAAGCATTCCTCATTTCTTTACAAACCTTATATGCTTTTTTATTTTAGACCAGTATCGGCATTACCACATTGGCATCGATATTACCACCCCATCAGTAACCAAGTCTGATTTGAACAAGAGATGTATTAAAAATCACGATCATTGATGTAACTAATATCGGTACCAATGTTAAACATTGGTACTGATGTTAAACATCAGTACCGATGTCATGACATCAATACTGATGTCGTTAAATTCCAGTGACATCGGTACCGATGTTGCAATGACAGCATCAGTAGAATGATTGTAGAATTCTGGAAATTATTGAACAAAATTTCAATAATTGATTTCTAGTCACTTTCCACTGTTAAGGTGGTTGGAAATGACCCTCCATTAATGATGGTTGGGACCTTGGGGAAGAAAATAATGGACAATGCCAAAAACCTACATGTAGCCTTTTGGACTTGGATTAAAGGGAGCTCACTATAAAAGGGGGCTCATATTCTGCATTTAAAAGGAGGAAAACACGAAAAGGATAAAATATCAGTGTATTTTCCAGCAAAATAAAGGTTTTTATGAACAAAATCAAGTTTTTTTTATACTTGCAACCAAGCTATTTTCATACATCTTTGTTAAGTTTTAAATAAGTAAAATTGGAAAAAGAAATCATGAACATAATCTATAACTGCACGAAATCATTTCACTAAAATTTTGTGGCGCAACACTTGCTTCATTACTCGGTTTCCGCGAACCAAACTACCTTGACAATCATCCAAAGAAACGAGGAGGACTTCCTGGAGGAGCTTCACGGATCTCGGAAAAGTGGATTCTCGAATACGAGGTAAGCCTCTGAGTTCCTAGAGTTTGTGCTTATATTTATACGCTTTTATTTTTGAAGTTTTATTTGCTTTTCTGTTATTTCCATTTTTGCACACTAGTCTGTTCTTCGGGATTCACGGTATGATTTCTAATCTGTTTTAATATTTTGTTTACATAAACATAATCTACACATCCTGAGATTTCTGGAATGATAAAGATCATTCAAAAAGGTTAAGTATAGAGAAAGTTATGACCATTTGAAGTTTCGGATTTTTGTTGTGTTGTTTCTGCAAGTCTGGAAAGGGAACATCGGTACCGATGTTGCAACACTGGCACTGATGTTACCTAAAATTTTCAACACCAGTATCGACGTTACTTTAGCAATACCGATGTCATCCCTTTTTTTCCTTAAAAATGCAAGTTTGTGTATTATTTATTAATTGTGGATTAATTAACAAAAATAATTTATTTATATGAACATATCAAGATTAATATAATAATTTTATATTAATCTTTTGGATATATTTAGAGAAATAATTTGAATACTGGTTTCGTCTTAACTGGGGTAAAATTATTACCTTATTTAAATTTCCTCGGAATATATACAAAAAATAATGAATATGTTCATGGGCCTAGAATTATTTATGACTTTCATTTATTTGTAAACAGAAATACCAGAAAAAATCAAAATAATATTAGATCATGCCACGGTGTAATTTTACAAATCTCACATTTTATGTTTTGATTTTTTAAAAAACGTGAATTTAAGTTTTGTTTTTCAAAATACGTGATATAAAAAAAACCACCGATTTCGGGTATAATATTTATTATACCAGGTATAACAGACATTATACCTGGTATAACAGACATTATACCTGGTATAATGACTGGTATAATAGTCATTTTATTAGGTACAATGTTTATTACATTGTTCGAATATGAAATTTGAAACCAGATCTTAAAAATCTCATTATCTTCAATGATTTGCATGTTTCTATGAAATTCTTTGTTATGTTGACTATTATACCGGGTATAATAGTCATTATACCTGGTATAATGACTATAAATCTATTCAAATGTGATATCTGAAGCTGATCTTAATACTTTTTATGTTTTTCAATTATTTTTTGATAAAATTAGTTTGCATTATACCATATATAATTACATGATCTGAAAATTGGATTCTAATGTGAAATATGACACTCGATGTATATCATGACCATACACTACTCAAATGCGAAACTTGAAACTTAATCTTAATACGTTCTTTATCTCCAATTATGTGTATACATTTTTATATTACTCATTGTACTAGTTATAATGGTTATTATACCTGGTATAATAAGTATTATACTAGGTATAATAGTCATTATACCAAGTATAATGACATGATCCAAAAAACAGGATTAGAATAGAAGCTGGAAAAAACTTAAAAACTAGCAGACTTATCAACAACCATAACACAACTCTCTACTAAAATCATCCATGAAAGCTGAGAAAAAGTTCAAAAACACAAAATCCTTGAATGATGTTGTTTCTCTCTATTTGGACGCTCATCTAATTGAATTGCTTCTCAATAGATCAACAAAATCAGATCAATGACTTCTTTAGATCATAATTGAGAAAGTTGCATCTCTAAAAATCCCAACATGATCTATTCTCCATTTTTGCATTCTATATACAATAAGCCATCATCGAAATAGAAAATAGAACTGAAAATTGCAGAAAAGTGAAAAAAAACTCAACAAACACAAAAACACTGAAATAAAGAGATTATTATACCAGATATAATACTCATTATACCAGGTATATGACTTAATCTGCAACTGGAATTGAATTTGAAATCTGAAATGGAGATTATTATATTTCATATCCAATGATCTGAAAAATCTATAATATCATTCGTTCAAAAAAACTTACAGATTTGTTAATAATCAAACCACAAAAACATCATATTTGAGAAACTTAAAATCATGAGTTTAAACTTCATAAAATGTACCAAATAATAAATCTCCTTCATTGAAAAGTGAAAAAACCATAGTAAACACAAAAACACAAACACAAAAACGCAGAAAAAAAGAGATCTAAACATAACAAAATTGCCAGAAAAGATAAACAATGTCAAAAAACACAAA